>PVJO010012946.1:0-53568 GCA_004026905.1 Hystrix cristata | reverse complement strand
AATGTACCAATACATGTTCTTGGTTTAAAATAAAATAAAATAAAATAAAAAAAGAAAAGTAAGATGAAAGGGGAAAAAATGGTAAAGTGTAGCTACACTTGTTGCAAATAGGGAGGGGTGGGTGAATGGAAAGGAGGGGAGGGGAAGGGGAGAAGAGAGGGGAAAACCAAGATGTATCATGTACAGGTACAAAATAACCATGTTGATTATGATCATTATGTATACAATGTACCATTACATGTTCTTGGTAAAAATAAAAAAATTTAAAAAAAGACAATATACTAAAAAAGACATTCTGGAAAAGGCAAAACTAAAGGGAGACAGAATAGATTTCTTGTGGTTCAGTGTACGAGGAGGGCTTCACTACAAAAGGGCAGCATAAAGGAGTTTTCTTGGGATACAGGAGCTATTTCCTATGTTGACACTGGTGACAGTTACACACTACACCGTTGTCGAAACTGATATAATTATACAATAAAGAGAATGTAAGTTTATTGCAGGTAAATTTTTTTTGAAATTTGAGATCCAACAATGAAGGGAATCATAATCATAACTTTGTGAGCCATTCCAGAAGAACAAAAATTTTCAGGATAACCTGATATACTTTCCATGCTACATACCTTAGTGGTGTTCATCATTGCCTTGGTTACTTTCTCCTTACTAAGATAGAACAGCTGACATGCAAAGTTAAAGAGGGAAAGGTTTATTTCAGCTCACAGTTTGTAGAGCTTTCAGTCCATGGTCAGCTGGCTCCAAGGCAGGGCAGCATGGCAGAGGGGCATCACAGAGGAGAAAGAGTCCATGATGAGACAGCAAAAGGCAGCGGGCAGCGAGCAGCGAGCAGCAAGCAGCAGCAGCAGGTCTGCCCTCCCTCACTCCCTTTATATTCCATCCAGGCTACAAGCCTATTGATCGGTGCCACCCACACTCAGGGTGGGGCTTCCATTATCC
Source organism: Hystrix cristata (assembly GCA_004026905.1). Classification (NCBI taxonomy): domain Eukaryota; kingdom Metazoa; phylum Chordata; class Mammalia; order Rodentia; family Hystricidae; genus Hystrix; species Hystrix cristata. Next base: position 52,617 of record PVJO010012946.1, on the reverse strand, counting down.
ACAACCAGAACTATGCTAATTCCAATCAGTGGGCTAATTTAGAACCACACACCCTTAATCCCAGTATCACAAACCCTAGATCCCAGTCAGCTCCGAAAAGCTCCACCTGTGAGTGCATGAGACTTTGTGGGACATCTAGATACAAATCATAACAATCATTAACCAGGAAATCATAAACTAGCATTCAAGCCTTTATTTCTGTTCTCCTGCACCGAGTAGGTGTTGCATTCTCATGTCTTTTGCAGTATAGAAGGCTTTGCTTCAACATATTAGACATAGCACCTTTTATAAGGAGGAGCGAGACAGCTCAGAACAGCTCTAAATGCTTTCAGTTCTTTGTAAACACATATAGAGTTCAGTACACTGTTTATTAAGAATAAAAGAAACAGTCCTAAATTCACCCAACAATTGGCAATTCCATTTCCTGCACAGTAAAATATTTGTCATTTCCATTTTTTTTTGTTTGTTTGTTCGTTTTGTTTTTTTTTTTAACAAACTCTTAAAATACTTTCCAATACTGGAATGGCTTTCAGCTGAAATTCTTAACAAGCTTGCTGCTCAAGTACTAAAGACAGGATTTTTCTGGGCCTGAGATACTCTCAAATAATTTCTTATATTTGGTCATTGCTGAAAAACTATTTAAAATGCCCTTATATTTAACATGACCAGATTCTCCAGAGACACTCCCAGATGTTAGCTAGGGCCAGTCGAAGCATACTCTTTACAGATGGAAACTATGGTGCTCATAGAGTTTAGAAATAACGCAGCTGGGACAAACATTCAAATCGTGTGACCCTGATGAAGTTCTCAGTGTATTTTAATATGAAACGGAAGCCTATTTGATTTCACCTCTTATTGAGTATCTTTTCTCTTGTTTTGTGAAGAACAATAAACCGAAAAGAATTTTAATCATTTTTGGATGAAGACATTATAGTACTTTGGGGTCTTCAATTCTCTGACCATCACCTTTCATCATGACACTTATTATTATTTATTATCAGAGGCATGATAAGAGTTTAGAAGCGTGCAGACTAAAGCAGAGGTCATGGAGATTGACTGCCTGGCTGGAGGATCCCCCATTTGCAGCTAACCTCAGATGATTGGAACTCTTTGACCTCACTCTTCTCTTTTACAGGTTCTTTGCCTAATTCAATCCACATCTATCTCCTTGAGCTATGCTTGAATTCCACATTCTCATTTCTCACATAATTTCTTCCAAAGGTAGCAAATCCTGTCGAGTCTTACTCCATTCTCTACTGCTATAACAGAGTATCATAGACTGAATAACTTATAAAAATAGAGATTTATTCTTACAGCTCTAGACTCTGGGAAGTCCAAATTTGAGGGGCTGGTATCTGGTGAGGCCTTTCTTGCTGCATCATATCCTGGTAGAAGGTCAAACAGAGAGGAACGGGGGTGAGGGAAAGAGAAAGGGGAAAGTGAGAGAGGGAAAGAGGAGTGTCTTAGTTACTTTCCCATCACTGGGACAAAATACCCAATACCTGCAATTTAAAGGAGAGTTATATCTTCGCTCTTGGTTTCATTCCATCGTTGGCTGGCTCCAAGGCAGAAACAGGATGTCAGAGTGGCAGAGCAGAGGAAAAGGTGCTCAATCCATGGCAGCAAGTAAGCAGAGAACAAAGGGAGTAACTGGGAACAGAGTACACCCCCTTGTGAGGCTCTCCAACTTTATCCTACATCCTAAGAGCACATTCAACTATTGAACTCATCCATGGATGAATCTGCTAATGAATGCAGATCTGCTAATGAATGTCATCTGCTAATGAATGTCATCTTCCAAACACATGAGACTTTTGGACAGATATTTCAGATATAAACCCTAATAAAGAGAAAGACTGAATTCACAACTTCAAGCCCTTTTATAATCAATATTAGCCCATTCCTAAAGGAGGATCCATCCTAACCTAAATACCTCTCACTAGGCCTTACCTCATAGCACTGTTGCAATCAGGATTAAGTTTCCAACACGTGCTTTCTGGAGGATATATCCCATAGCATTCAACAGCTAGCTCCATGTCCTTCTCATGTGCAAAATATATTCATTCCCTCCTAATAGCCTCCAAGCCTTAACTCATTACAGAACCAACTAAAAAAATCCAAAGACTCATCTACATCAAAAATGGGTGAGAATCAAGGTGTGATTCATGAAATAACTGAAATAAAACTAACTTATACAGTTGTAAATTTTATTTATGCATCCTTACTGATGAGGATATAGTCTGAGAAGTGTATCATTAAGTAATTTCATCATCGTGGGGAAACCGTAGCATATACTTACACAAACTAAGATGTCTATGACATCACTAGAAAAGATAATGCTATGGGAGCACCACCATATATGCCATAATCATTGACTGAAGCAGGTTTATATGATATATGCCTATGCAATGGTAGGACGGGCATAGGACAGACATTCCTATTCTGGAAGAGAGAAGCAAACCAGAAGAGAGAAGGCAATGGTCCCAGTTAAGTCCAAAACCAATCGGAAGAACGTTAAATCTTGAATTTAGAGAATCTTTCTAGACTCCCTGCTACACCTCCTGAGCACACTGGGGAAAGGATTGGAACCCCAAGTTTCAGGCAGCCTTGCTTCCGTGGCTTTGTTGTTCTGTGGGCTTCTTTTCAGCTCATGAAGGCGCTCTCACAAGTTGGAGTCTTACGCTGGCTGCTGTCCCTTCTGAGGCTTCATTGATAGCTCTCAGGTTCTCTCGGTTTGGGCAGCAGCCATCCCCTGATGGTTTCACTAGTTCTATTGGGTACACAGCAGCCAGCGCTAACCATACAGTTCTACTCAGCATTGCTCTAGTTGTGGTACCACCGCCTGCAACAGGTCTCTTCCACGGTCTCCACACTGTGATGTTCTTTGAAATCCAGGCAGAAGCAGCAGTGCACCCAAAGCTCTTGCACTTTACATATCTATGCATTTAACACCACATGGACATTGTCAAGATTTGCCATCTGAATTTTCCAAAATTGCAGCCCATACCACAGCTGAGACCCTCTTGAGTAACAACTGTGTCCAAGAAATGGCTGCACCAGAATGTGGAGAACAGGGACTTGAGGTGGCCTTGGGCAGTGAGACCCAAGATCCCAATGGGAACCTAGACTTCTCTTTGATATATTTCTTTCCTCCAGATCTTGGCATCTTGGCCATTGTGGGAAGAGGAGGCACTACTAATCTCCAAAGTGCTTTTTCCTATTCTCTTTATTCTTTGCCTCTGGCTCCGTTGTATCTGTACTAACATCCTATGAAAGGGTTGCCTCAATATAGACTAGGTTTCCTCTCCTGAAATTATTCTTTCATTATTTACCACAAGGCCAGGCTTGGCATCTTTCACATCCCCAAATTCTGTTTTCCTTTTAATTATAAATTCCATGTTTAAGTCATTTCTTTCCTTTTTCATTTTACTATATTCAGTTAAAAGAAGTTGTACAACTCCTACAATATTTTGCTTAGATATTTTTTCATCAGATTTTAGTTCATCCCTTCTTAAATTCTGCTTTCATAAAGTCCTCAGGAATGGACACAATTTGCCCAAATTATTGCCATTTTGTAACAAATAGTTTGTCCCTCATTTCTGTCTGTGACCTCATCAGAATGGTTTTACTATACATGTTTCTACATTTTGATCATGACCACTTGAGCAATTTCTAAGAAGATTCCGATTATCTTTTTAGTTAGATTTTTCTTCCAAACCCGTAATAGAATTACTCATAATGCTCCACTAACAGCAATATAAGCTTTTCTAGCTTGTTACTGTAAATACTTCTAGCTTCTGCCCATTTCCAAAACCAAAGCTACTTCAACGTTTTCAGGTATTTGTTTCAGCAACAGTTCTGCTTCTTGGTATCGTTATCTATCTTAGTCCATTACGTACTTTCTATAGCAGATTAGCTGTGAGAGGGAGAGGGAGGAAGAGGGAGAAAGATGGAGAGAGAGCAGAAGGGAGGAGGGAGAGAGAGAGAGAGAGATTGAATTTGTAGTCTCAAGCCCTTTTAAAATCAGGATTAATCCACTCATGAGAGTACAATCTTATGACCTAAATCTAAATATTACCCATTAGATCCCACCCCAAATTTTGTTGTACCGGGGATTACATTCCCAACACATACCTTTTAGGGACACACAGGAGCCACAGGAAGACCCCTCTCCTGATTATTAAGGCGCTAGGACCCCTGACTGATTGGATCCCAGTTAAAGGCCTAGCTCATTTTCTGATAAACTCAATCCCACACAGAAATATGAGTTAGTCTATTGTTAGAAATAGTTTGAACTCCATTTTATCCCCAGTACCTACTAGAGGATCAGGCATATAATAAAATTTAAATACACATTTTCAAGCAAACAGTTTAATGTTTCAGTAAAATATATAATATTCTTTATCTCCAGGGCAGAAAGTTGGTATTTGAAGGTATTTTGATAATTAGTTGTTCCTGAGGAGATGGAAATGATAGCCACAATCCCACACACACTGAGAAATGTTTGTAGCTAGTTATGAAATTAAAAAGAAACAAAAATTATTACAGCTGTGTTTCTTCTCTGACCCCAGTTAGAAGAAAGGTCACACATCAAGGATCACAGAGTTCTTGGATCCTTTTGGGGTCTTTTACTCTCAGAAAAACACAGCTCAATAGACATTTTTGAATGAGTGTAAGTCTTGAATGACTTCGCATTTTCTCTGTTTTGGTTTAAAAGGATGAAACTCACATTCTAATCTTCCTTTTAAAACCTTCTTGGAAACTTAAGAAACTCACAAACGTTGTCAATCTAAATAAATATCTCTGATTGAAATTTTCCTTCCTGAACACTCATTGAGAATTATGCATTTAAGGGCTTTTTATAACTTAATCTGCATAACCTTGAAGAGTCTCTTCATCTTTTGGCTGATTAAAAATATTTTTCACAGCCAGTAAAGCAAGATATGACTCCATGCTACGGCTATGTGTATTTAACAGAGGAAATATGCTTTATGTGCTCCATTAAGTCATTTGTGAAATTGCATTAGTGCCATGCCATTAGTACCTCTCTTTCAGACATTTCTGTGGCCCTCTCTTGACAGGTAAATTAACAGTTTCATCAATCTACTCAGAGATTTATAATGACCTTATAATACAAAGAAAAATATCTATTTTATCAAAAATTGCAAAATAAATCAAATACGGTTTTCAATAAAATACTAGAAAAATGAGTAGGGCAAGATAATATCACAATTCTTGACAGATGATAATGGCCTATTTATAGATGTTATTAAATTATATCCATTCATGAGGCTAAAATATCAAAATATTAATATGACATGTAATGGATGATTGTAAGAATAATGTTTAAAATATAGCAAAATTCTTAAGACTCCAAGGAAAATGATTAGAACAAAAATCATAGTGCTTTCTTAGCATGAAAACTGTTAAAATGGAAGCGTATCAGTAAATGTTGACAGATTCATATAACAAGTATTCCTTTGTAAAAAATAGTTATTACTATTCTAACCCATCTGTTATTATATGAAAGACTTGTAGGGCAGCTAGGTTTTGTATTTAAATGTTCAGGTCAAGACTTTTAATGATTCATTATTTAACATTTTGGAACCATATTTCAGATGTCAATTCCTGCTGTTCTGTCTTTGGTTCTTTATTTTTTGAGCATTTAATGTTAGTGTATATTATTTTCATAAGAATAAATTATGGCACGGGCAAATGTTTCTGATGTGCACTTGTTTCGAATCATCTACGATTATTCAATATTTTCTACTATTGCCATACCACTCACACCTTACAATTTAGGCTGTATTAATTACAGACTGACTGGCATAAAAATGAACACTGTTATCTCTTCTGTCCACCTCAAAGCAAAGTCCCTCTCCTTCCTCTGAATTTTCACAGCACTAATGTTTATTCAATTAATTTTGTAAATGTCATGATATTGTCAGTAATAATTTCTTGGGAGTATTCGCTGTCTTTCGAACTAGAGTATAAATTCTTCCTGGGCATTTTCTAAGATAGTTAAAGCTACAGCTCTAGCATCAGCCAGGCTGGAGGTCAAATCACAGGGTCGGCCATTTCATTATCTATGTGACACTGGGTGAGTTGCTTCCCTGCTCTAAATTTCAGTGTCCTCATTTGTAAAAGGAGTGTGACATTACTGCCTACATTATGAGGTTATGATAAACCCCCCAAAAACTATTTAGCACTATGTTGTAGAAGAAACACCACAGACATTTATGGATGGCCCAAACATTGTCTTGTGGATTGTATCCTTCAAAATATATTGATACAAAATTCATGTGATTAAAATTAATCTCATTTTTTTATTCCTATAACATTTAGATTCAGTCTCATCTTTCTAAAACCACTAATGGGTCAGAACCCACCAGAATAAGGATGCTAAAAATATAGGCTTTTAAGGTGTGTCCAACTTTTAACCCATAGACTAGGCATGCCTGGCCTACAGTAAATGAAGAAGGATTGCCTTGGCCCACACACAAGAGTATGTAATGTATTTAATATAAATAAGAAAACTTCTTTATAAAATATTATTATAACACAGACATGTCCAACCTGTGGCCAGACTGCCTGTGATTAAATTCTACCTCTGGCACTGTGAGACACTGAGTAACTTGCTTAAACTCTTCAAGCCTCAGTTTGCTCATCTGTAAAATGGTAGTGAAAATACATCTGACATAAGGTTGTTGTAAGCAGCAAATGTGTTAATGAACGTGAGGCCCTTAAAACATTAACCAGGCCCATAGCACTCAACAAAATGTTAGCCATTACAGTTATTTTGTGCCACTCTTTCAAATATGTTGGATTCTCAATTTTAGGTCCTTATGAAATAGAAAAGAAATTGTTACACAATAGAGAAAAATCATTATGGAAAACAATAGAGAAAGGGTAATAATGTAAACTATTGTTCCCATTTATAGGTCTGAGAAACTGAGTGGCCAAAGATATGAAAGGCTATTCCTAAATTAGGTTTTCAGTTATTTAAAATTGGTGGTCCATATGTTTTTTTTCAGAATGGCAATTAGACCTACGTTTATATTGGTTGCTCTAAGAAGCTAAGAATCACCAATTTAAATTAGATATATGTTTCATTCATTCTGTAAGACCAAGTTCAAGCCTCATCTTTTAAAGAAAGCCCATCAGACTCCTTGAGGTTCTATAGTACTTTTAGCATTGGAAGGAGTTTGCAAACTAGGATGCAAGTGTATGTTTGCATTCCTCATGCTAATGTGCAGATCTAGAATGGCGCCCAAAGGCTCATGTGTTAAATGCTTGTTCCCCAGCTTGGCACTACCGGAAGGTGATAGAACCTTTAAAAGGTGGGACCTAGTGGAGGCTTTCTAAAATGTCACTGGGGTGTAGTCTGGAAGAAGATTGTCGGTTCGGGTCTCTTCCTCTTTTTATTTCCATGCCCTGGCCAAGGGGTGAAAGACTTTCTTCCTTGCAGCACTCTGTGCCAAATGCGTTGTGTTGTCATAGACCCAAAAGCAACAGGGTGGACCAATCAATTACCAACAAAAACCTCCAAAACTGAGACAACATAAAATTAGGGGTCTACTATTTCTTTTTTTCTTTTCTTTTCTCGTTTTCTCCTTCTCTCCTCTCCTCTCCTTTTTTTAGTTCATCAGAGTTATCATTCTCTATTTTATTTCTCATCTTCATTAGTACATATCTGCAGTACATAGTAATTACTGTCATCGTGGGCATGTGTACATGTACATAACATATCTAAATTCTTTTTACGTCTCCTGCCCCCACTTCTTAGCTACTTTCTTTTTTACAAAAGATCTACATCCTTGTTTCCTATTATGCATTTTTTATTTTGTTCTTTGATTTTTTTTAATACTTTTGATTTCTCATATAACAGAAAACATGCAACATTTAGGCTTGTGTGTCTGACTTATTTCATTTAAGATTATGGTCTTGAGATGCATCCATTTTCCTAAAAGTGACTCAAGTTTATCCTTCTTTATAGAAAGTAGTAACTCATTATGTATAAATATCACACTTTCTTGATCTATTCATCTGTTGGTGGAAATGCAGTACTGTTTCTTATATGCTAATTATCTCAGGTATTCCTTATAGTGATGGAAATCTAAAACAGTCTGAGTTGAATAACTTTTATACTTAAAAAAGATTGCAAATAAAATGAATAGTACTTGACAGAGGTCATAATATGGTCTGAAAAACACAAAATATTTACTATGTGTTCCTTCACAGAAAACGTTTGCTGATCTCTGATCTGTAGCACCCCATTTGGCACTTAATCAAATACTGTTTAAAATGATATTCTGTTTTCACTGTTTTTGGTAGATAATAGCAGTTAATAATCATATCACCATTATTACATGTTTGTAATATTTCAGGCACTATGCTAACATTTTAAAGACATTATCTTACTTGTTACTAGAGCCCTATCAGACAGGTAATAGCAATATCCTCATTTTATAGATGAAAAACTGAGATTTAAAGTAATAGGAAACACAGCAACATCACATGGCTAGTCAGGATTTCAGTTTAAATCCGCCTTACTTGAAAACTCATGCTTTTGTTCCTACTGTGGCCTACTGCTATTTTGGTCTCTTAAATCATTTAAATTATGTGCATGTGTGTTTAAATCTAGATTACAAATTCCTTAAAGGTGAAGGCTGTGTCTTTCGCAATATTTAGAGAATGCTACACACACAGTGGCTCCTCAGTAAATATTTATTAACTGCATGAATAAATGGATTGAGGTCAATGTTCAATCTTTTACAGGTCCACTGAGAGATGTGTTATTAAATAACATAATCTTACATTCATAAATTAGAGTTGTACCTAACACTTCATAGCTTTCCATAAATTTATACATAACTCTTTCTATTTGGACCTTTATTTTCCTATGCTAAAGTGAAGCACCATTCAGAATGATGTTTTTCACAAGCTACTTCCCTATTTATTTTCCTTTTTCCTTCTTTCAACAAATATGTGGCATGATGCTTAATATATGTAAGTTAAGGTGGTAGACAAATTAAACGTGGCTTATGTAATCATGTCACATTGTACTCTAGGTCCCTCAGTTCCTGTTTTATATTTAAATCAATAAATTTCAAGTTTCAGGGCAATGTCATTTAATTATTACTGATGTCTAGATGTCCACTCACAGCCCAGGCAAAGTTAGCTTAAAAAGCCAGTTGCCATGGGAGTCTACTGCATTCCTCTGATATTTCTGCATATCCTGGGACTTTGATTGCTGCAAATCCACTCACGCTCTGATTTATGGCCTCTCTTGGATTCTCCTTTCCACCTTGCATCTTGCTGCTACTGCTTTATCAGTAACCAATCTTCAAACATTTACTAGGTATTATTTCTTGTCCTTCATCCTAATCCAACTTTCATTTTTTCCCTAATTTACCTACTGATACTCATGCAGGGCAACTGAGTGCAATAAACTTTGACTGGAAATCTAGAGGCAGTGGTACTCGATGTTCTGAGAAACAAAAAATAAACAAAATACGGCTCCTACCCTCAGGGGACCAATAGTTTTATAGAGGACACATGCACACTCATACGTGTGCACACACACACACACATATATGAAATACAGGAGAGTAAAAACAAATTTCCATTGTTTAAGGAGGACTGGTTTAGGCAAGGCATAGAGACACATACCTGCAATACCAGCACTTGGGAAGACTGAAGCAGAAGAATTGGTTTACAAGACAATGCTCTACCCGTACAATTGAATACCAAAGCAGCCATTTTAAAAAATTATGTGTGTTGAATAGATATGTACCTTGAAAAGACTGTTCATAGGCAGATTACTTTTGTAAGCCTAGGACAATATTCTAAAAGTTACATACCAAACTGTTATCAGCAGTTATTTTGGGAGAGTGAGATTGGGCAGATGAGTAAAATTAAATTAAAATGTTCACAGTTTATCTCGATACACTTCTGTATTGTATTTAAATATGTATAACAGAAACAACTTTATAATTATAACATAAATAAAAAGGGATCAAAGGGCCATCCGGTTGATATAAATTGATTTTAAGAATACAAGATTTATTAGATTTATTGAATTTTTCATATAGAGAATATACTTGTGCAGAATGAGGCATTTTTGCAGTTTTGAGGGAGATTGCTAGCATAGCAAAGATCTTATTATATTTTTTTATAATTATTATAGAAGGAGTTTTGGCAAAGTTCCATTCTCCAAAATACAGAAGTTATACCAAAAAATGTAAAAGCAGTGAATGGATGGAAATAATCATTTTCAAGCAGTATATTCTTTGGATCAATTTGACATCAGTACTCATTTTGTATCAGTCAATGTTTTTTGGTGCTGTTTGGTTTTTTTTTTAATTTATTTTATTTTAATGGTACACTGTAGATGTACATAGTGGTAACATTCATCACAGGGGATTTGTACCTGTACACGATATATCTTGTTGCTTCTTTACAGAGGGACAAGAGAAATAAGAAATGGAAGGAAACAATGGAAACAAAGCTCTTGTAAGTAAGGAGGGAGGAGGGGGTGAGGGGAGGGGAGGGGAATATCAATCAATTTGTTTTTGACCAACTCATCTGAGAGTGCTTGGTAGGGGTTGTTTCAGTATTTGTTAAAAAGTGATATAGATATGAATATCTTGGTTTTAGGAAAGACTGTCTTCCAATGTGCTAAGATATGTAATGGATGAGGAAGGGGACAGGAAGGAGGGGAAGTAAAAAGGTCAAGACGAGATATGTATATGTACTAATACTCCATGATGACTATATTCGGCATGTATCACAAACATACACCAAAAAAATTTCTTAAAAAGAATTTGGAATGGAATGGCTATGATCTGTCATATTACAGGCAAAGTTATATAGCTAGAAATAAGAATGTAAATTTGAAAGGAATGGCAATTACAATGGAAAAGAAATAGATGCAATCTATTTATTCATAAGTAAATATTTAAATAAATTTGCCATGATATATCCATATTATGCCTCTAAAACAAAATGATGTAAACCTGTATGTACTGGCCTACAAAGGTGTCTGAAATATATTAGAGTTACAAATGCAAAAGAGCACATTTAGTATGATGGCATTTGGGTAAAATCAGTAGCCTGACAGGACTCTCTGCATATAAAAGATACTTGGAAAAAATGTACAGATGTCTAAGACAACAGCTTGGATTGTAAGGGTTGAAGGTAGGTGGAGATAAAAAAGCAATTTAAAAACCCCTATGTCCTTCTCTACTGTTTCAACACTTTATGCAATACATGTGTTTTGTTTCTTTGCTTTGTTGTGCTGGGGATGGACTCAAGGCCTTGGCATGTTAGGGAGTGCTGTACCACTGAGCCACACCCTCAGCGAATTGAAATTCATTCCAGCCAGAGGAAACAGCATGTGAAGTTGATGACCAACAGTATGGCCTGACTCTTTCTCTTTCCTTTTCTCGTGTACTGCTATCACTTGCCAGGTCTGCCACCTTTGTTTTCTTTGCTCACCTTCCACTGACAGCTTGTCAAAGCCTCTTCTGGGTTTTGGCTTCATATGAACTGTGCATCTGTGCCATCTCTTTAAAAATATTTCAGGCAACTGTGTGAATTGTCATCAAAAATTTGGAACACAAAGATCTTCCCAGTTGTTAAACAAATGATACAAAAAAAATCTACACATTATTATAGGTATGAAGCTAGCCATGATTTATAATATCTACTAAGCTGAGCTGAGAAACATTGTGATGAGCAGAACATTTTTATCACCCAGGTAACAAGGTCAGCAAGGAAATCCTTAACCTTTGTTGAGCTAGCAAACAATAAATCTACAGATGAAGAATTACCTGCCTTCTGCCTTTTTGATGCCCTTAAATGGGAAATAAATTTGATAAGTGAAATAGTGGTTAAAGAAAAGAGTTAGGCTTTGCAGCCAGAAAGATCTAGTTTGAATTTACATGTATGATCAGTCATGTGGTATTGGTCAACTCCTTGATTCCTATCTCACTTTTTTAAACTTTCTTTTTTTTTAAAATTAATGTTTGCAGAATATAATGACTGCATTTTCCTCATGGGGAGTTGGTAACACATCTCAATTCTTTTTTTTCATCCTGTTCTCCTCTCCCTTCCGCCTTCCTCTATTTCTTGGTCCCCTTCCCTTTGGCAAAAGACCTATCACCCTATTTCTTATTATCTGTCCTTTATTTTGCTCTTTATTTATATTTTGGGTTTCCTATATCAGAGAAACTAGGTGATATTTAACCTTATATATTCAATTCATTTCACTTAATATTATGGTCTTAGACCACATCCATTTTCTTACAACTGATTCAAATTAATCCTTCTTTGTGGCAGAGTGAGCCTTGTTGTCTTTACCTATAAAATGGAGAGAGAACTACCTAATAGAATTTACTGAATAGATTCGAAATAAATCTATGTCAAGTAACCTTAACTATCAGAAAGCTCTAAACATATCAAGTATTTGAACAAAGGTAGTCATTATTTTTAAGATGAATCTGCTTCAGATAACTTGGGCTATTGGTTCACTTGAGTAAACAGCAGGAAACTGTGCTAATGAGAAGAAAGTCTGGCCTCAATGTATATTGTTTCATATGCACCAATTTGTTCAAGACTTGTAACAATCCTTTATATGTATTGTTATTTCCAGTTTTTTATGATTAGGAAATATGTATTCAAAGAGGTTAATTTACATACTAGTAACAATGTGCCAAAGACAAGATTGAAAGCCAAATTTGTCATATTCCACAGCTAAACATATGCTATTAAGAACTAAAGTTATGATTCAATTTTATCTTTACAGCTGTTGAATCAAGTCACAGTCATGTCATTCCCTTTACCCTGTAACTTCTACTCAATCTTCAAATTTTACATTGTGTATTAAAAATTACAGATTTGGTGATCCCCGGTACCAAAAAAAAAAAAATCAAAGATTTGGAAACTTTTATTAGGTATACTATGTCAAGATATCAAATCCATCCTCAAATCAAAAACTTAACTTTCAAGACAAAATTGATCTTAATCTAGTCAATCAAAAATCCTCTGTGTAATAGACATATATTGTGAATGGTAACAGCAATACACGATGGAGTTGAAAAACAAGTCATAATTTGCTCAGTCCACAAGGGATAAGGAGCTAATACTTGTCCTGAAATCACAATGCCAGGATGCTACTCAGCTACTGTTTAAAACAAATAGAACAAAAGTTAAAAATAATTCAGTCTAATAACTTTATGCCATAAAATATTTTTGAAATATAAAAGGTATTGCTCTTTTGCAATACCCGGGATAAACTCATGCAAGACAAAAGAAGTTATCAATATGAGTAACTGCTGAAATCAGCGAAAGAAGACAACTCGGGATCATTACTTGAATTCTCAAAATCCTAACATAAAAAATATGGACAGCATGTCATGTAATATTTCAGCTCGCTTAGAAGAAATGGTTGAAAAGTTAAAGAAACCTCCAAGGACTAGACAGATTCAAGACCAAAATAACATCAGGAGAGTAGTGTCAACTATGGGTAGCTAACTTATTTTCTTTTATATTTTATTCTAAAAACAAACTGCAAATAAATTCTAACAAATATCAAAAAACCAGCACACATGCATGGAGGTTACATTGAACAGCTAAGTCGAGACACCAAATAAAGAGAAAACCCATAAAAAGTGCATATACATAGCAACCACCTTTATATCTACTTTGGATTTTTCTAGCCATATTGGACAATGTTTAAATGTTAGGCAACAACAGGGTTTCCTTGCTTGATAATATGATTCATTTGAAGGGAGTACTTGATTACATGTCCTGGCCTAAGGAGCACATGGAATTTATTATCACTCTATTGTTTGAACTCCTGAGACCACAGGGAAAGTCAAAGCAACAGTCTTAATTTTCATAGGCAGGAAAGAACAGATGGTACAACTTTGGAAATATGATGTAGAGAAGGTAATGATAAGCTAGTATTATGAATGTGTCTATATCTGGGAAGTATAGCTCAAGTACAGTATATATTGTAACACTCTTCTTTCTGTCAATTCTTTAAATCAGTGATTCTCAACTGGGATGACTTTGTCCCCTCTCCAAAGTTCATTTAGTAATGGTTGGATATATTTTTGGCTCATATGAATTCACAATGGCGGGGATGTTTTTGCTATATGGTAAGTATAGGCCAAGGATGCTATTAAACAGCCACGATTATACAAATCAGCCCCCCCAAACAAAAAAATAATCGTCTGGTCCAAAATGATAATAGTACTGAGGTTGAGACATCTTGACTTAAATCACACCCAATATGACTGTGACAGCAGCCTTTAGAACAAAGGAATTTTCCTAACTCTCTATACATCATGCCATAAATTACCCCAAACTCATCTTCCTTTCACTGCTTTGCACCACCTCATTTTTTTCCACTCCAGTTACTCCTGGTCTTACTTGACAATTAGTATTTGTTCTCAGCTTCTACAACTCCATTACAATTTGATATCTGATTTCAAACTGTTCCTTCTGGCAGGGAAAATGTTCAAAATATTCATTCTGATACCTGTCCTTCTGTTCCATATTTAAGTCTCAGACAGGAGATATTTTTGCTTCCATATTCGATGCCTTCACACTAGTCTTTTTCTGCCAAAGCTGCAATCAACAGTGAAGTCTAAAACATTTTCTGCAAAATGAAAAAGTATTATAAACAATTACCATCTCATAGGAACTCAAGAGGTTGCATGTTCCTACAGTGGCAAGAGACAGAGCAAGTGTTAAGAAACAGATCTTATTCTGTGGGGAAAAATCAACTAAACCAACACAGCAAAACTACTTTTTAATGCTGGCGTTTTGATACAAGGATAACACATAACTTCAGGCTTTTACTATGCAAAATCATCTTATTTTAGGAACAATTCTAGACCCATAGTATATGTGGTACCGTATAATGACAAGCTATTGAAGTAAGTATTCACTGTACTACTACAGCACAAGATAAACTATCACCAAATCCCAAACTAAGATAGACAACTTCTTTGGGGAGTGTCAGCAAAACACCACATGAGACAACAAACAAATCTTTTGGAAAGTGAGGGCAAAGATATTACTTAAATTTACCCCATATTGATGAGTTGTGCTATATTTTCAGAAGCATTTTAAATCCTATAGGAAAGTTATTGACAAACTTGCTCTAGGGAAGACAATAGGTATTTTAAATGGGAAATGTGTTTCCTACAGTTACAATTTCCTAACTCTCACATAAGAATCGAGGTTTAATGGAAAGATGCTATGGGAGAATCTTTGTGTATAAATGTCAATTCACATTATACCCAATAATGATATATTGATCATGCTTCTATTATATAACTTTTCATATTTTATTATGAAAACTTGATGTCAGATTTTCAACAACTTCCAGCCTTCTACTATTACATCCCTACTTGTTTCCAGTAGAAAGCAAGAATTTATTTCCTGGCCACTCTTTATTCTAAATCAGATTAAAACTGCATTTCTCCACTTTACTCAGATTACCACCTTTGGCCTCTGTTCACTTTGTTGAAGATCACTTCGTGTAACTCCTGAGTTGGGCCTAATTCCTGATCTAATGCTGCAAACTCTGCAAAGAATCAACAGAGTTGGTATGTGCCAAATAACACCTCCCTTTAGACTTGCACCAATTCATTTCATGTAATTTGAATATGAAAGTTTATATGGCTATATAAGACTGCTGGGAGTTAGGAAAAACGAAGATTTTATATGATAGTTATATATATAAACATATTAGATATTACTGATCTCCACTTTTCAGAATCATTCAGTTACCCTGCCTGTTGCATCATGTCTCAGGACATGTCCTCATACAGGCTCTGGCCCTTTTCCATGTTACCTAGAAAATTCTTTCTCCTTATTTTCCTGTCATTTCTGTTCCTTCAGCCCCAGATCTATATTCCTGCTGCAATTTCTTTAGCAATCTTTTGGGGACAAGATTTTTTCAACCCATATTTTTAGAGATTAAAACTTTCACTCCCAAAGTACTTATCAAAAACAACCACTCTTTTCATTAATGAATCTCCAGACTCAGTTTTTACAGAATAGGCCTAAATCCTTCACTAGAGCTGTTTCTAGCTCATCATTTGTATTAAAGCACAATATTTTGAACACAGTTTTCACATGATATAAGACACTTTTATATGATGGAATATTTTTAATCCTTAAAATTAATGTAGAAGAATTAAGTGTTGATCTGAAAAAATATTCATCATATATTATTGACAGGAAAAGTAAATTGCAGATTAAAGGTTATAGAATTATAACACTATTATTCTACATTAATATATTTATGTTTATATTTATAGTAATATATCAAAAAGCTGAGTACTCATTCCTGTTTATGCAGTATTATAAGTGACTCTTATTTTCTCTTTATATAGTCTGTATTTTCAAAATTTCCCATAATTAACTTGAAAAGTATTTGCTATAAATAAAAATATTTTTGATGAAATGACAAATAATAGAGTAGTCCTTAGTAGGAGCTTACCCTAAAATGAAGCAAATGGCCAGGAAAATAAAAAGTGAATTAGAAAAAGAAGAGAGAAAAGATAAACTAATGGTTCACACCTGAAAATCTTTAAGCAAAAAAAAAAAAAAAAAAAAAAAAAAAAAAAAAAAGTAAGTAATTACCATAATGGAAAAAGAGAAATCTTACCATAAGACTGAATTTTTTATTTGCACAGACTGAGGGCTAATGAAGTACTGGGCTTTCATAATCTTCTCAGGTTAGAAAAAGAATAAGGACTCATTTTCTAAAGTTAGGAAGCAGCAACCAGCAACCAGCATCCAGAGTGAGGTGGGTTGATCATCACGGACTCAATCAAGGCATTTTTTTAAGGAAAGGAGCACTAAACTGTGTGTGTGTCAAGGTCTTTCTAGGCTTCATACTTTTAGATAAGTGAAATTATCTAAGTTTCATTTTTTTTCATTCTGCAAGTCTCCTGAAATATAGTCACAGTTTTAGTCCTTGGATTTTCTATGTACAGACTATAGAAAATCTAATAGAGTACACATTTATGAATTTGTGCTATGTGCATAAACTACAAAACAATGAACCTGAACTACATATTTCCTAGGGTCCTAATTCTGTTATTTAATGTCATATGTGTTCAATACTTATTATTTACAGCACATTTCATTGTGTATAACACAAGTACAACTTATAACAGTGGCTTATAAGGAACTGATAACTTTCTTGGAGAAACAAGATACCATGGTGGGTCTCTCCCACTTACTGATAGGTATCTAATTGTCTGTGGTACAAATCATATCTATAAAGAGCAGCTTACAAGCTGCTCAAGCTAAATAAATGATTTGGGATGAGCAGAGCATCTGCCCTGCCTCCTATCTCTTCCTTCTACTTAAACCAAGCTGGGATACTTAGAGGAAATTTTGCATTCATCCAACTTTAGTGATCTTATATTGCAGCCTCAAAAGGACTCTGGTGGTAGGGCACACCTGTAATCCCAGCATTTGGGAGGCTGAGGCAGGGAAATCACAAGTTCAAGGCCAGGTTTCCTGGGCTACATAGAGACTTAGTCTCAAAAGAAAATATCTACTCTAAAACAAGATTTCTGCATCTAAAGTACTATCTCACTAAATATCATCTCCAAATCTAATGATCCAAACTGCAGTTCTTAAGAAAGAAGTAGGGGGAGGAGGTTAGAGTAACCCTGTGTGACACTAGAAGCTTCTACTTTATATTTTTGTAAAGTTCCAGTATTCTCAGGTAGAAGAGAAGAGGGGTTACATTTCCCATTTTCTCTTCCTAACAAGAAAGGGCACTTTTAATCTCCTTCTAGCTGCATATTGCCTATAGGGTTTGTTGTTTTCTCTTTTGACATGATTCTCAAATTTTTAAAATGAATGTTTCCTTTCGCTAAACATAAAGACCTCATGAACTTTCTGTACTTTTTAAAATTAAATAAGTGTATTTTCAATTCCTCAAACATAAAATTATTGATATACTTTCTCCAAAGCAAGCATTTTCTCCACACATCTCTATTCTCCCAGATCACTGATCAGGGATAAGAATAGGCTGAACAGAAGAGAACGGATCTTCCCATGATCAAATCACTGAGAAAATAGGCAATAACTAAGTGAAAAAAACCATCGTATAAGACACATAATAAGTTTTCTAGGAGATTAAAGGAGAAATTTTACCTTGACTAGTCAAAAAACTTCAGAAAGAAAGGAATTTAAGTTGAGCTTTGAATAATAGGTACAATATCACTAAGCCAAAAATGGATATGATCAAGGACACAAACTGAAAGAAATCTATGGAGAAAAGCAAACAGACTAGCTCGACTTGAGTAGCAGTTCCATTTAAGAGCATCATTGGGAGATAAAACTGATCAGGAAGTGAGAGTAAGAACATGTGTTAATCAATTTTTAAACAAAAATTTAAGGAGATGCAAGTGTTAACTACCCTGGTTTCATCATGACACACTGTTTACAATGTATCAAATTATCGCACTGTACCACATAAATTGGTACAACTAAAATAATAAAAATGAAGCTAGACCAATTTCGTTCCACGTTTTCATTTGTTTTCATCTATGATTCCAGAGAGAGATGATAGATATGCATAAATAACATAAATGTACAACAGTAATTCTGATTTGAGGGAGTGTAGTGGCTGAGAAGGGATATATATCATCCAGGGTAACATAAGAGAGAATATCATGAAAAAGCTCTCTTTGTAAAAACAGAAATAAAAATAAGGAAATCCAGGCATGGTGGTGCATGCCTGCACTCCCAGCTACTAAGGAGGCTGAAGCAAGAGGATCACAAATTCAAGGCCAGCCTGGGCAAATGTATTAGTTAGGGTTCCATACAGGAACAGAATCGAGAGAAAAAATATATAAATAATTCTATAAAGGCATTTATTAGGGACTTTTAGATGATCAGTGGTAGGAGAGGCCACATATGGCCTTCTGAAGGTCAGGTGAGAGAATCACAATGGCCATCTGTGCAAAGGAGAGCCAAAAGATCCCAGCAGCTACTCAGACCAATAAGATGGCAGTAGCAGAACAAGAAGAATCAAGGATGCGGCACCAGTTTAACATCAAAGGCCAGGAAGCTCAGTGGAGAGCTGCCAGTGAGGGTTGTGATGGGAGGCTGAGGGAACTAGAGTCCTGCAGACCAATGCCCAGAGGTGATGACAGCAAAATAAATACCCTTTGGAGAAGACTGGAGCTCTTCAAAACAGGCACACATCCTTCATTCTCTTTCATTCTGTCAATTAACCCTCAGAGTCCACTCCTTGTCAACTGGACAACCAGATACACGTGTTTAAAATATATTTAATTTCCAAATACATTAGGAAGTCCATAGTTATGCTTAATATGACTCAAGTATCCCATATACAACATATAACACCAGTATACAATAGTAATTTTGACTTGGGATAGTGTAAGAAGTGGGAAAGCGTGTATAGCACCCTGGGTAACATAAGAGAACCTATTATGAAGAAGCTTCATTCTTTGTAAAAACAAAAAGAAAGCAAGCCAGGCATGGTAGTGCACATCTCTAATCTCAGCTACTGAGGTGGCTAAGGCAGGAGGATTGAAAGTTTAAGGCCAACTGGGACAATTTTAATGAGAACTTACGTCAAAAAAAAAAAAAGAAAAGAAAAGAAAGAAAAGAAAAATGGCCTGGGCATATAGCTCAGTATAGGCTATTTGCCTAGTGTCCACACACTGCTAGATTCAGTCTCCAACAGCATACGCACACTTGCACACACACACACATACAACACAATACTCTTCCCAATAATAAAGTAGGCTCCATTTCAATCAGTACATATTGCTGTTTTAGTCTAGAGCATCTTGAGTACTTGTTTCAAAAGTGATCTTTAGAATTCTAGGTATCATTCTTTTCTTCACTCATTCAACAAGTGTTTGTGGAGAAACTGTTTATGACAGACATTTTGTTAGACCCTTGGGAAACGGAGGTAATGAAAGAGAGTCTCTGACCTCACAGAGTTCATGGTACAGTAAGGGGAAAATAATTAATTAACCTCACAAATAGGCACTTTATGTTGAATTATAGTAAACTGCCAGTAAAATCTGACAGTTTTTGGCACCATAATCAGCAGTTTCATGCGGGCCAATTTAATATATTAACATAATGTGGTGGAAGAACATAGTAACATATGAATGAAAACTAGAGGGAACAATTAGAGCATATAACGAGGAAACTTCCTCTACTTTCGGGGTTTGGGGGAATAGTTCCTTGAGAAAGTGATGACTAAACAGATCTGAAGGATGAGTAGCCTTTAACTAGGCTAAATTTAATAGGGTAAACGTATTCATGACCACATGAAGAAGCAAGTGTGGTAGAATAGTAACTCATTGAGTTCCCAGCCCTCTTACTTTTCCTTTAGACAAGACTCATGCATCAAAAGGCGTCTTGGCAGAAAGAAAATCTGATTGATAGGCTGAGGGTCTTGAGAACAAAAGTCTGATGGTAAAGAATAATTAATGATGGCTGACTAGATGTTTAAACTAGAGCAAAATCAAGATGAAAAGCAATGAGGACTTTGCTTTAAATCTAGGTATAACTTCTACACATAATTACAAGCATCAAATCTTGTTGGGATCATCTGGTCTGAGAAAAAGATGAATTAAGTCAACCTAATTGCTTGGAATGTGGGAGTTTCCTTCCTTTCAGGGACAAGTGTATAAAAAAATCTGATTAAACTCCAGCTAATCCCATATCCAATATCATGTTCACATAAGAAGAGTCTGAAGCTCATTGTTTTTTTTTTTTTTGGGAGGGGGGATTTTGTTTGATCTCACATTAGATTCATTTATCATCTTGACAAGCTGTTTTGTATTGAACATCTACCACTAAAGAAATGGGACAATATTTAATTGTCAAGCACTCTTTGGCAAATGCTTGCTTGGGAAAATCTGCAGGGGCTGCATATTCACAGGAGAGAAACTACTTTTTTGATGTAACTCATTTTTCCTCTTCCATGTAGTTCTTAGATTACTGAACCTTTTCTCTGTAAAGAGAATAATTTTGTTTGGTGAAAAGAAGCATTCAGCATTAAGTAGGGCTAATTTAGTTATCACAGAAAATGTTTAGAAGTTGAAATCCCAAAAAGATCTTTCTGCAAACTAGCCTCCGTTGTGATGTAATTCTACAATGGAGCTACAGTGTCTTCCTAGACCAGTGGTGATTCACACAGATAGATTGGTCAGGAGAGCATTTCTTAGCACTTGTCCACTCTGACTAAATTTTTATAGCTATTAAGAGCACCTAGATCTAAGCTCTTGACAGCTTTAACTTCTAGAAGTACATATAGTTAAATGTGGATTGCTTATTACTTTGGTCAATGTTTTTATGTATTTCCTGCAATAAAGAATTTTAAACACAAAAACAATTACAGAAAAACTTGCGTGTATTGTGTACCAGAGACTTCAGTTTTTGTATTGCTCAAAATAATCTTATGCTTTTATCTTTACTTCATAGAAGATGATACTGAGGTTCAGAAAAGTTCAGGGTTTACTTTGTATCACATAGCGAGGGAATCTGTATATGGTTTCTTCCAAATACTACTGCTTAAACCACACCAGTACTATATTAACAAGTATATCTTCCAATTTGCCACGTTGATGGCAAATTCTCAAAGCTTCAGCGCACCGAGATTAACCTATTTAAATGTCATCTCGGAAAGCCATCAACGAACCTGTGTAAGCATATTCCTCCAAAACTAGAAGATTCTTTGCTAACATGTGATCAGAAACTTAAAGATACCATCAAATAATGCATTTAATGTAGAATACATATGCTAAATTCCAAATCTTCTAACTGCCAAAGACAATGATAATTGCACTATTTGAGAAAATCATATTGTTCTTAGTAGCAGAAAACCTTATTAAAGTGACGTGCTTATTGGATAGAGGATGGGAGGCAGGGTAGTGGCCTAGGTGGGGATAAGGAAGGGATGGGGATGGGAGTACCAAGTAAACAATACAAGGTGAAAGAGCAAGACCCCACAAGAGTCATGCTTGAAGAATTATTCAATTTTTGCTGTATGCTTTCCAAGAAAGTCAGATTAGACAAACTGTTAGGCCTTTGCTTTGTTAACTGGGAAGGCAAGTTTGGAGAAAAATGGCTTGTTGCTCCATTGGAAGATTTATAAGAATCTAGGTAGAGAAAGAAGACAAAAGAAGGAAGTGAGGCTGGGGACTACCAAGTAGAGTATTTTAAAAGATAAGAGAAAGATCTCATGAATAATTCTAGATTAAACTTGCTGTGTGGTATAAAATATAACTTCCTTCATCAATCTATGGACTGATAGCAGTAATAGTTAATAACAATAACAATAGATGTCGACTTTTATTGACTAGTTACTTTGTGTCCATTTTTTAACATGAATTACCTTATTTGACTTTTATTACAACCCTACAAGGCAAGCACCTCCATTATCCCCATTTGACTAAGACAAAACTAAGGCTTAAAGAGTTAAGTGGCATTGCCCAGATTCATAGCTAAGAAGGAGCTGAGTAAGGATGTGGACTCTAATTTGCCTGCTTCCCAAACCCAGGCTACCAAGGGAAAAAAATCCAAGAAGTTATGGGGAAGGTGATGATATAATGCATTCATTTCTGTTCTTCCTCTTCCCCTATAATTTCTAATTCTGTTCAAGAAAGCCTTGCATTGTCTTGTAGATGAGATGGATTTATCTTACATTCAATGAAAAGCAAGCAGTCCCACTTCTGAATGTTTGCTTGGAGGCTCTTCTCAGTCCTCGATCTTGTGTAAACTCTCCACAAAGAAAAGCACATTTGTTTGAAGGAAAACTATAAATAAATGAAAACTAAACTGATATTCAAAATACACTTACATCATCCATATAGAGAATTCATTAGCATATTTGTTTTCCTCAGTACAAACAACCAGCCATTGAGTTCTTCTTGCTTCTGCAAAAGTGGTTTGGAAAACAGTGATCCCGAAAAGAACAAGAAACAACCCTCAGCCTTTCAGAGTCCATTAGCATTTGGATATGAGAATGTTGAAAGACTTTCAAGTCAGCTAACAGAAAGGGAGCACTATGGATGTCACCAGAAGGAAAGAATATACATTAGCTGAAGATGATATTGAAAATGATCATGGAAATTAATTTATTTAAAGAAGCCATTCAAACTTGTGAATTCTCAACTGTAAATTGAATTCTAATGTTCGAGTCAAGTGTTTATTGATGCTTTGTAAATGTAAACAGCTTAGGTTTTTTAAAGCTTATAAAATTGGTGAGATCAGACATAGCTCTGATATAAGAGCACTTCAATAATTAATGTACAAAATAAATGCATGCACTAAATTTCTCTTGAAATTCTTTATTAGTTTCAAAATATATTTAAAAACTTATAAGATATTTTTCTCCTCCAAGGACATAGTTAAGGTGGACATGTATAAAGGATCCAGAGAGATAAAAGTCACAATAGAAGAAATTGATTAGAAAAGAATCAAGATCATAGATGTTATCAAAGGATGAGTAGGTACTCTACATACTGCAATTCAAATATAATCCCATCACTTTACAGTGGAGAAAACACTTGATCAAAGTTTTAGATAATTCTTTCTTAGTACACTCAGGTTGCCATAATGAAGTCCCATAGATTAAATAGCTCAACACCAGAAATTAGTTTCTTCAGTTCTGGAAGTTGAAGAGATTAAGACGAAGGCACTGGCAGAATTAGTATCTGGTGAGAGCCCATTTCCTGATTCATACTTCTCTCCTTCTTGCTGTATTCTCACATTTGGAAAAAGCGAAATACCTCTGTGGCCCCTATTTGATAAAGGAACTAACTCCATTCACGGTCTAATCACCTCCCCATGACCTCACCTCAACTCATCATGTTGGTCGGCCGTTAGGTTTCAACATATGAATGTTTAGACCACAGCATTCCAACTCTGGACCTCTAAAATGCATGGCCTTCTTGCATGCAAATTAATGCATTCAATCCCAATAACCCTCAAAATATTAATTCATTGCAGCAGCACCTTTAAAGGCTAAATCCAGTTTCATGTAAATATCATCTAAGTCAGACATGGGTGGGACTCATAATATGTTTCTTCCTTAGGAAAACTGTTCTATAGCTGTGAATCTCAGCCAAACAACTTATGTGCTTACAAAATTCAATGGTATGACAGGCACAAAACAGACATTCATATTCCAAAAAGGCGAAACAGGAAAGAAGGAATAAGAGGTTCCAAACCCAAATAATTCAACATTAAATATTAAGGCTTGATAATAATCTTTGACTTGATGTCCTGCTTTCTAGACATATGGTGGTAGAAATTAAGCCTCCACGCAACTTCTACCCCTGTGGCTTTTCCGGGAATGGCCCACACCACAGCTCTCACGGTGGTTGCAGGTGCATGCCTTCGCCTTTCCCAAGGAGTCACGCACCGGTGGCTTCTTTTGTCTGGCTTTAGTTCAGAGTTCCACTACGTATTGTGGGGATTCTCTCAGTTTTCTTCACCCTAGCAGTGGCCCTCTCTCAGGGTGTTAGCCCCAAGGTGCCAAGTGGCTCTGTCCTTCAAAGTCTAGGTGGAAATATCCATGGCTCATGTACTCTTTAAACCAGTGGAGAGGACATCTCACAAAGGCCACCAAAGTTTATCATCTCTGCCTTCCGGAGAGGTTGGTAGCAAGGCCCATGTCAAAACTGAGCATATTGGATCTAAACTTGGGACAGCCGAACAGTTGGAGAGGCAGCTCCAAATTTCAACAAGCATTTATAGAGCCCTCTTTGGATACTGTTCTGTCCCAGACCCTAGGACTCTGGGTCTGTAATGAGAGAGGCAGTCCAAATCACTAAAATGCCTTCAGAGTCACTCTTCCATTGCCTTGGTTAACAAGTTCTGGCTTCTGTTTAGAAAGTTGAATACTTTCCTTATTACTTGATCATTTAATCCAGACTTTTGCTATTATTTCCTAAATGCACTTTCTTATTCCTTTCCATATGGATAGGCTGAAAATTTTCCAAAAGTGTAAATTTTGCTTCCTTTTTGTTTAAACATTTCATTTTTCAATTTTTATTTTTATTTTTATTTGCAACCCATAATGATTACATTCCTCCTGGGGAGTTGGTACATATACAAAACACATCTTAATTCATTTTTTCATCCCCTTCTTCTCCCCCTTATCCTTGTCCCTCCATTTCTTGGTTTTCTGCCCTTTTGCAAAACCTCTGTCTCCCTATTTCCTATAATCTACCTTTTACTTTGCACTTTATTTATATATTGAGTTTCTTATGTAAAAGAAACCACAAAATGTTTAAGCTTGTGTGTCTAATTTATTTCACTTAACATTATGGTCTCAAGGTGCACCCAATGTCCTACAAAATACTCAAGTTGATATTTTTTATGGCAAAGTAGTATAAATACCATATTTTCTTCACTCATTCATCTGCCGATGGACATATAGCCCACTTCCAAGATTTAGGTATTATGAGCTGTGCTGCTACACACATGAGTATGCATGTATCACTGTAATATGATGTCTTTAACACTTTTTTGAAGATACCTAGAAGTAGAATAGCTAGGTCCAATAGAATATCTAGTTTTAGTTTTTTGAGGAATCTCTGTTCTGATTTCTATAGTGGTTCTACTAGTTGACATTCACACCAACAATGTAGAAGGCTTTTTTTTCTCCAAAGCCTTGCCATCATTTGTCATTTTTTGATATCTTGATGATGGCTATACTTTCTGGAGTGTTGTTTTAATTTGCATTTCTCTTGTGGCCAGAGATGTTGAAACATTTTTCACATATTTGTTGGTCATTTGTATGTGTTCTTCTGAGAAGTATCTGTTCATATCAGTTGCCCTTTTTTTTTTTGAATTTGGTATTTTATTTTGGAGAGTCTAATTTTTGTTGTTTATTACATATTTTAGACATTAGAATTCTATTTAATATTTTTCTCTTCTTAAATTTTGCTACATTCAAGAGAAGTCCAACTGTATCTTCAACATTTTGCTTAGAAATTTCATCAATCAAATATCATATTTAAATGCTTGCAAATTCTCCATTGCACAAAATACTAGAACATTCATCCAAATTTTTTGCCACCTTATGACACGGATCAGGATTCTTCTAGTTCCTAATGATATGCTGCTCATTTACATATGAGACTCCATTAGAATGGTCTTTAGAATCCATTTTTCTACCATTCTGTCCATGAGTACCTCTGTTTTCATTAAGAATATCAAAGGGCTGGGGATATGGTTCAGTAGTAGAGTACTTGCCTACCATGCACAAGACCATGGATTCAATCCCTAATACAGTTTAAAAAGATGAAGATCAAACTTTTCCTACAGCTCTCCTCTTCGCCTTCTGATTCCTCACCAGAGTTGCCATTAACAGTGTGTTCACAGTAATGAAAGCTTTTTGTAGAATGCACTTCAAAACTCTTCCATCCTCTAGTCATGATCTAGTTCCAAATCTCATTTGATATTTTAAAATTTGTCGCAGTAGCAATCTCATTTCTTGTTACCGATTTCTACCTGAACTTAATAATTTTGCAGTGCTATACGAAAATATCATAGACTGCCTATTTTATACGCATCCATAGTTTTGGAGGCTTGGAGATAATAGATCAACTCACTAGCAGATTCTGTGCCTCATGAGGACTTGTTTCCTTGTTCATAGATTGTTTCTTCTCCCCGTCTCTTCATATGGTGGGAAAGGCAAAGTACCTCGATGGCTCCTCTTTTATAGAGGCACTAATTCCATTCGTAGTGGTTCTACCCTCAGGATCTAATCATCTCCCAACAGACCTACTTCCTATTCCTAACATCTTCATATTGTTCATTAGATCACAACATTTGATTTTTCTAAAGGGAATAAACTTTCTGACCACAGAAATATTTAAAGATCATATAGCTAGATAGTGTGGGTAATATGTGAAATATAAATAGGAAAGGAACAAGAAATAAGTACGAAAAATCAGGTAAAATTGCAGGAGTGGAAAGAATATTTTTTAAAGAAACTAGCTCTTTCAGGTTTAAGGAGTATAGATTTTTAACTTAAAAATTTGAGAAATTAATGTTTTTAATTAAGGAAGCAATATGATTAAGTATATATTTTAGAAAAATACTTGCCCTGGAGGGAGTTGGAAAACATGTTGCAAAATACTAAATTCAAGGAGAGATTAGTTTAAATGCTATAGCAATTTTCTGGGTAAATCCAACCCCAGGAGTTTGCAAGGAGGGCTGAAGGATGAAATAACTATGGTGGATACAGAAATAAAGATGGAATAAACCTGCATTTTGTTATTGAGGTAGAGATCACACCCAATAGCAGTTTGAGACCAAATTAGATTGGGTAGGGAGAAAATGTCAAAGAGTGAAAAGAGTATTTACCATAAAATGTTTAAGCTCTCGAACACTGGGTCCAGACAGCCTGGATTCGTAGCTTGTGATTTTCTCTTCACTGACTACATGACTGTATTAGTTACTTTTCTACAGTCACTCCTTGCAGGACAGCAGATTTAATACAGGACATTTACACATTACAATATTCACACGCACACACACACGCACACACACACACACACACACACAAGTGAAATACACGAAGAGTGCAGAATGTCTGTCTATGCACTGGAGACCTGAGATATTCAATTAAGGGCTGGGAGCCCATGGCAAAGTCCCATGTACATCCATACCTGCACTTAAAGGCTGAAGAAATCTATACTGGAGCCAGGGTATGACACTCACAGTGGAGATGTAGACCAGAGCTCCTCCGAAACAAACAGCAGTCATCCCCGACGACAGCGAGGCCTGGAGCTCCTCCTGCGACAAGAACAGTGGAGTTCATCCAGGGAAACCAGCCACAACAGAGCTTCTCTTGGAAAACAGCTGCCCACTATCTTCTGCTCCCCTTCTCCTTCGTGCTGTGTTGGCAACAATCCACCGGTGGATCCTCTACACGCAGAACCACACAAACTCAGTCCAGCTGGGCGTTCCTGCTCACGTTGGCCATATCAGTCAGTCCACCACACTTGGGCAGGTTACTTAACCTCTGCTTACTTCAGTTTCCTCATCTATAACATATGCATAATTATAGTACTTACCTCACAGGCTGTTTTAAGAATTAATGAATTAAATTTTCTAAAATGCCAAAAACTGTCTGGACTATAGTAAGTGCAACATAAGCATTAGAGAATATTTTTAAAAGACTCTCAGATTTCTGTCTTGAGTAATAATCCCAGGTCTTCCATTTACTGAGTTTAAAATGTTTTCTTAAATACAGATGTATTAATCAGCTTTGTATTACTATAATGAAATACCTGAGGCAACTAATTTGTAAAGAGAAGGGTTTATTTAACTCAGCATTGTGAAAAATCAAAGGCATGGCAGTTCCATCTGCTCATTTGTGGCGAGGGCAATGGATGATGGCACATCACAGCAGGAGTGCATATAGGATCATGATGGTCACATATGCAGCTGGAGGGGAGGGAGGGAGGGGGCGGTTTCCAATCCTCTTTGAGGGCACATTCCCAATGGGCTAAGGACCTCCCACTAGACCTAATTTATAAACGTTCACAGGACCTCCCAATAGCACCCCCTCTGTAGACCAAACATATATATAGACCTTTGGGGGAACATTCAACATCTAAGCCACAGTAGTATGGAGAATATTAACTAAAATATATCATATGTATAATAGATAAGTTAACTTTATCTACCAACATTCTTCCCTTGGAGGAGCCATTTTACCCACACTATGAATGGTTCCACTGAGACTGTTTAAACACAGTTCCTGACCCTCTCCTAGAGGTATGGATGGACATATGATCCAGGCCTGGCCAATTATGGCATCCTATTATGTTATCCAAGAGACAGACTCATGACTTAAGCATCAGTAGCCAGAGTTCTACCGTAAAATTTCTATGTGCACATTGAGAATGAGAGAAACTCTTTTTGTGAGTCACAAGCTATAAGTATAGACTTAAGGTTGGCTATAGCCAACTTTCTTGCCACATGCAGAGAGCCTCTCTGAAAATACTATTGGTGCCCCAGATACAACAGTAACTGATATCTACCTTCAGACTTCTAAATTATATGAACCAATTAATTCTTTCTTTTTTCCCCTTTGTTTAGTTTAAACTAGCATGGGCTGTTGTTTATTTAACCAGAGTCTTGATCAATGCAGTAAACTTGAGGCAAATGTTCAGGGAGATTCCTCAAAGGATTTTTGACCTTAAATAATCAGCAGAAGTTTACGTATGACACACCTATTTATGGAGTATGGAGAAGAGAAGATACACAAATCATAATAGGACAATCATTCAAAAGGCTAGCAGAAAAATTATATTTGCTAATTTGCAAGGGTTATACAAGTAGAAGAAAAAAATTAGTGGAATATGGAATTTGGCAAAATTTTCTGAAAATTATCTTGTATTAAGAATTATTTAAGAGAATAGAGTGAGGTAGAGACTTATACATGGTTGTACTGTGTTAAGCCATCAGAGCTCCACTGGCATGATCACTTCCCTTAATGACTTGCTGGAGCTAAAATAAAAGCCAAGTTGAGAGCATTTGGGGTCTCATTACTGTATGGCACTAAATGAGGCACTATGGAAAAGAGCTAAACAATATTTGAGAACATAAGAAATGTCTCCTAGGGTTAGACAAAATGATTATTCACCTGAGATCCTGTCTCTAACAGGGCCACCATGGGAAAGGGACATGTAGACACAAGTAGGAGTTGGTAAAATGTCACCTGCAAAAGGTTACAGAGCTGCTAATGTGTTTCATGTTCCCTCACAGGCCTGGTATGGATCTAGCACTTGAAAATGTCCTATTAAGAGCCTGTTCGCTTGAGAGGGGGAAAAATCCTTCAGAAAAATTTTTACAATGGCATCTGGCTAGTAGCTCTTGACTCAGCCTCTCATAGCTTAGTCACAAAACAGAAACAAAAGCCAAAACCTGAAAAAACTGACAAGCCAGTACTCGAACTACTACTAGTTCTAGTAATTACTAGATTTTTGGAAACAATGTTCTCCAAACATAGATGTAAGAATTATAACTAAAGACAGGATTGTCTTAGAGCCCCCCGTCTCTCTCTCTCTCTCTCTCTCTCTCTCTCTCTCTCCACTTACATCACCATTCACTTCACTCTCAGTAGGCCAATTTGCTTCCTACCTCACAGAAAATAGAAACCAATAGGAATAGTATGTGTTCTGTGTTACTTGTATTTTCTGATTACTGTTTCCTGCAATCGTTTCCCTCATACTCATCTACTTTTCTATTATTCTCTTGATCCTCTCATCACCTGTCTTTTGTTTAGGAAACTTATTGATCATTTCCTTTTCCCTCTTGTGTCTTCAAACTCTATTAGGTCCTTTCCGTGAGCACAATCCCTCCTATTTTAAAAACATAACTTTTTCCAGATCACAATTAAAATTCTTGAAAGGGTAATCTACAGTTGCTATCCCCATTTCTAATCTGCACTCAGTACCCACCTCAATATAATTGGGTTTCTCCATTCCCAGTATGAATTATAACATCTCTCACCCTTTAAGGACATCAAGGAAATCTTTTGGGGGGGTGCGGGGGGGCACTAGGGATTGAACTGAGGACCTTGAACTTGCTAGGCAAGTGTTCTACCCCTGAGATAAATCTCCAACCCCTAGGAAATCTTTTTATTTAATTCAGTGGATAAGTCATTGTCATACTTGTCTCATCAGAAGGATCTGACATCGTTGGCAAATCCTTGCTTCCAGAAATAGGCTCCTCATTCAATTTTCCAGCTACCCTTCTGAATCAGAAATTGTATTCCTCTTTTATCCCTTTATATTCTTCAGATTCCTTGCTGAATCATCTTTTGTTTTTTTTTATTTTTTCATTAGATTTTCAGGTGGTGGCCAACCTTATACACTCACATGATTTCAGTTTCAATGAACATGCTGAAGACTCCAAAATCTATTTCTCTATTACAGTTGTCTCCCCTTAGCTTCAAACACACATATTCTACTTTCTACCAGGTATTATTATTTGGATGTAGAATAGGCATCTCAGTCACCACATATACATAAACACAGGATCTGTGAGGGGTTTTTTGTTTTGTTTTGTTTTGTTTTTGGTGCTGGAGATCGAACTCAGGGCCTTGTGCTTGCAAGGCAAACACTCTAACCACTGAGCTAAATTCCCAGTCCCAGACCTGTGTTTTTATCTCCTGCCAAAATCTCATCCCTAAACTCTTGTCATATTTTCAACTGCTAAAAGTTCCACAGGACAGAGCATCCAATAGGCAATGCAAATTCAACACATTTGAAACATAACTTTTGACTCTCTCAAGCCTGTTACTCTCCGAATCTTACATACCTTCATATACTGTTCCATCTACTTCCTAGCTGATCCCAAAACAGATTCATCTATAAGGCCTTGCTTTCTTGCATCCTTTTGTGGAAGTCTGCTTAACATTATAATTATTCATTTGCCAAATGTTTCTTAAAATCACACTTCTATATTTTTGTAATAAAACATCTATCCTGAACTTGCAAACCAAGCTGATTGCCAGTTCTGTCTAATCAGAATTCCTGACAAGTTGCCAGCCAAATAGGCAACTGCCCACACACATCATTTCATCGAAGAAACGTTCCTTGTAGCAAATTTCCCATGATAGTCTACAAGTTCATGAGGCATAAACACCAAGGAAGTTGAAATCATATAAAACAGCACACCGCACAACTCAAAAAGAAAAGATTTCAAGCATTTCACCTGTGTTACAGTAGTAATAGCAAAGATTTTTGCTTACAGATTCATTATTAGTCAATGTCATCAAACCTATCTTCAACCTTTCCAAATTTTTCCTATCCTCCATCTTCACAGCCACCACCCTGCCCATACCACTAGAAATTTTATGCTTGGACCACTATGAATGTCTCCCAACTGTCTAGCTTTGGCCTTCAATTTTGACTCCTAAGGTTGATTTTCTTCAAAGAAGAATAAATCTTTCCAAAATGAAAATCAGATCATACTATTTTCCTGTTTCAAACTTTTCAATGACTTACTTGGAATAATATTCAAATATATTTCCATAGCCTACATAATCTCAGCTGTCCTTAACTTCATCTCCTGGCAGTTTTCAAGTCCCTTTGTGTCATCTGTGAAGGGCGTATAAATGTTTTTAGGAATTAGGACCAAGTCCTCTCTATGATAAGGATGCCAAATGTCCTGATATCATTCACCAAGTTTTGATAGAGCAGTGTGGGAATTAATCCTAATTGTTAACTTGACTAGATTAAGAGATGCCTGGAAGAGTGACTGGATCATGGAGACACCATATTCGTCATTGTATCCATCCACTGATGTCTATAGAAGAATTTGCTGTTAGAAGGGGGGCCTAGTTGGAGGTGGGTCCCTGGGGTGTGCCTTTGCTTGGTATCTCACTGGTACTCTTCCCCTGTGCTCTGCTTCCCTGCTGCCAAAGCGAAGAGCTTTTCTCCACCACGAGCTTCCATGACGATATTCCTTCTTTGGAGCTAATCAAACATAGAACGTACCCTCTAAAACCTCAGCCAAATTAAGCTTGTCCTTTAAGTTGTGGGTGTCAGGTCCTTCCACAGCAACAGGAAAGCCGACTAATACAAACAATAATAACCAAGAAATGAATAATACTTTAGGAGCTGTAAAATATTTTCACATATATTAACTCCTATTTGAATATCACAGTGTATAAAGTAGAAGAAGATTCACTATGCCCATTTTACAAATTACAAAACAGAGAAAACAGAGGTAAGACTAGAACTAGTTTTCCTGACTCAACCAAGTCAAGCACTATATTGCAGGATCAGGCCCATGACACATGGCACTGTCACAGATCCTTTTTGTTTAGAAGTGTCTCCTGTTAACCAATCACATATTCTGTCATTCTTGAGCATATTATTGCTGTGGAAACTTGCAAGAAAATACAAGCATTATTGTTTTTAAAAAGTCTATTCCTCCAAGAGCAATTTGAAAGTTGAAAACTAATTTAACTAGAATTACATAATAACAATAGGACTTCATTCCCCAAAAATGTTTCTATGCTAGTTTATGCTTTAAAAGTCTTAAATGACTATTTCTAAAAATTTGATATTACCCAACACTATATATCCACACTATACTGTGATATTCTCCAGAACAGTAGCAATGTCTTATTTATCACATCTCTAGTACCTTGTATAGTGCTTGTCACAAAGAAATTTCTTAATGCATTGGTGTTGAGTAAATATAAACACCCACCAGCAATTATTTCAGATTAAGTGGCTATCAATACAAAAAAAAGATAAATCATGCTGTCTCGACAATTTAGTAAATATATTTGCTTCTATCTTCATCATCGTACTTATCAAATGATGAAATGAGTTCTATTTCTATAGATATCCAGTTAATTTGAACTGAGCTACTTATTCAGAAATTTCCTTTCCTCTATTTTAGTATGTTGTACTATAGTTACAAATATTTCCTTAAAAAACACATTTTACAGGTTGTTAAATGTCCCCTAGTACCTATTCTTTCCTTCTCTCCACATAGATAGTCAGCCGGAAGCTCTGCTTGCCCACTTCTCTGCAGTTAGGGATGCCCACCCTGGACAATGTGATGTGAGAAGTGCAGCGCACAGCTCGTGGGTCATTTCCTTAAGGACAGAGCTGCATGCCCTTGACCACCTTGGACTTTTTTGTGAGACGGAAAATTAGTTCTCTCATATTGCAACCAGTGCATTTTGGACTCTTTTTATTATACCAGCTTAATTATAATAAAACTAATCAGTGGACTAGATTGCTTTAAGTGATGAAAAAAATATCACAAGGTCAAAAGTGTCATATACTTCCAAGGGGAATTTCTGAGTATCATTATAGCTTACTAAACTGTTCCTCTCTGAATATCATCTGATTAAATGTGGAGAACTCTAGCTTTGGGCACTGAACATCCTCTTCTGATGTAATTCCACTTACTAAAACAAAAAGGGTTTACTTGGAATAAAATTTCTTGGCTCTGAAAATAATGCCCTTACCTTGCTTTGTTGCAAAGAAATAAAAGGAAAAACTTCATGCTATTGCTTTCTGTACCATCAAATTTACCTAAGATTGCTATTGCTTCAAAATCATAAATGCCAATGAAGCAAGCTACCTCAAATTTGATAACACAATAAAGCTGCCTTTGGGGAATTATAGAAGGAGGCTGGAGAGAGAAAAGTACTCAGCTTAGCCACTGAAGCAGCAAAGATCTCAGATATTTGTGATTCCCATCCCACTTAATAAACTTTAAACAAAGATATGATGGTATTGGTTGTCATTTATATTAAGCAGGCTAGAGAATTACATGTTCCAATTATATGCCCCAGAGCAGAATGATTGCTATGAATCTGTGCTCTTAGCCAATATTGATCAGCAACACTTTGCGAGAATACAACACAATCAAAAACGCTCTATCAATGAGGCAGTTTACACGAGGTGAGAAAATGATAACACTTGTGTTACTCTCTTTATTGTCAATGAGGATGTTCCTACCTATTCTCTGGCTTTCACCTCCACATTTTAAAAATAAAACTGAAATGAGTTTTCAAAGTAGTTGAGACAAAGAAGTATTTAGGAGCAGAAGCCTTAAATATGTTTTGAAACTCCTGGTTGGTAATGAAATGAATAGGCATCCATGATAAATCCATGATCCAGTGCCGTGAACTTCCTAACATTCGGAGAAGCGCAGAGTTATTCCTCACCAAACCTGCAGATTTATTCTAGTCAACTTATCTCTACACTTCACAAACTTCATTTGGTGCAACTTAACAAATGATTTGTGTCTAACTTTTACAAAATGTCAACACTTTTCCCAGAGGAGTTAATAGCAAAACCATAGTATTTGAATTACCATTATCTGATGTATAGATAATGTGCTTTCTCATGACAGCCATTGACAGTACTTGTCTTTTTAATTAAGAAATTTCAGAATGACCATATAAAAGCAGCCTAAACAAAGTTTCCAATATGTAAACAAAATAAACCCTCCACCGTGAATCACCTTTTTCAGTCAGTGAGTCTATTAAGTGAAATTACAGAAAGAATGTAATTTCTTTTCAGGTTCCATTCTTAGTCACTCTAAAACATTCTCGATACAGTATATGTATATGAATTATAAAAGAAAACATTAGTAATTATTTGTTTTACTTTTCTGATGCTATACATTTAAAATAGTTCTCTTACTAAGATTAATACAATGAGAAATACATTGTAAGCTGCCAAGGCTTCCTATGTGTATATGTGCTCTCAAATGATCAGAGTGGAAACCAGAACTTTAACAATAAGCTATTTCAAATATCCTTGAATATTGTGATTTTTGTCATCCTGACAACTTGATTTTTTCTGGGAAATTTTAATGTTTCAAAATAATTGCATTTGTTTTCATTGCCAGCAGTATTTAAACAGCAGGCATTAATAGGCAGTCCCAAAGGGCAGAAAATTGAAGTCAGGGAGGTCTGCTAAGAAAAGCAAGGTAAATTTCCCACTCATAGGTGGAACATGGTGTTACAAAAAGTCAAATGGGTGGATAGCACATCAGCACACAAGGGGTAAAATTCTAGTTAGGGCTGCCTTGTTCACAAGTCCAAAGGGCTCCCTCACTTCACCATGGACATTTTGCTTGGCCATGTGCAGCAATTCTCAGGTCCAGGCAGATACACAGGTGCTGTCAGAGAAATCAGAGAGCACTTGACATGGGGAATAAAATTCTAGGTCTGGATTCTAGGATCTGGGAATAAATAATGCATAATAAAACTTAAGAATATAATCTCGAAAGAAGTGGAATGCTTGCGAATGATCAAGCACAGGAGAAAATATGGACCTAGATACGGGCATTAGAGAACAAGGTAGGAACTTATTTTACCATACAAAACAAGGCAAGAAAAGGTTCTGTTATTACAAAATGTCAGAAGGCATTCTCAAAAAAGAGCATCTTGTTGCTAAGCTATTGGCCAATGGTTACTTAAATTGCTTTTACTATCTGTATAATAAGAATAATTGTAATACTGACCTTGTAGGACTACTGAGAGAAACAAGAGTCAATACGTGAAAAGTACATGGTACAGGGCTGGGGATTTAGCTCAGTGATTAGAGCGCTTGCCTTGCAAGCACAAGGGCCTGAGTTCGATCCCTGGCACCACACACACACACAAAAAGTACATGGTACAGTGCTTAGATGTTCAATAATATAATCTGTCTTGTTATTAGTATTGCTTTTATTTCTGTTGATGTTTTTGTTATATTCAGGGGATCTATCTACCTATCTATCTATATGAAGAGATTTGGAGCTGGAAATACAGGTTTCATATGACACAGGTGACTTTAAAAAGTGTTAATTTAGTAAAATGATGGGAAGAAATTTCAGAAAAAAATGTATTTAAATTAGGGTTTAAGAGGCTTAGCAGAAACTAGGTGGTAAACCTAAAGAGCTAACTTGTAAAGAAAAAAGTCTAGTTGTAAAATGAAGGAAAGAAAAGGAATATAGAAAGGGTGACAGGGTCAAGTAAAGATGATTTTTAAGAGAAAGGAAACCTATGTGAGAAGCCATCACCTCCTGGTCACTATTTCAGAGTTCCACGTGCTCTCTTAGGTCAGGTAACAACTTTTCCTTCTCTTGTTCCTCCACTTCTTCAGTCAGCCCTAATGACTCAGCAGTTTTCAAACTCGACTATTTTTCTCCCTCATCCTCCTAATTTTGTGCTCCAGTATCTTTCTTACTTGTTTTGTTAATGGACTTCTCTCCCCCTTGTACAGTGTAAGGAGGGGCTATGTAATTTTCACAGAGGGCACAGTTGTCCTCAAAGAGAGAACAAACAAAGGTTCTAATTTCCTCTGCATCTGGACTCAGCATGCTCTTTTTGATGACCTACTATCAGTAGTAAATTTTCCACTGTGGCCTCTAATTTTGTTCATAAGATCTTCTCAAGGTTACAATCTGGTTGCAGGTGCAAAAAAAAATTGCATGTGAGAGAAAATTTTCTAAATGGAATCTATGGCTCATCAAGCTGTCTGTGCCTTTTCTTATTTACTTAGACACTGAATTTTTTTCTTTTACCACAAAAAATATGTAATATGACAGTGTGGCAGCTGTAGTCATGACAAGGGCAAAGCTGGCTGATAGTTTCAGAGTGGCTTTCATTAGCCTGATATAATTTACTGGAAGATTTCTTAGAGCAGGCTTTGGCCCTCAACTCTGTAGTTTACAAAACTATGATTCACCCAAGTCTAAATAATTGGAGACTTATTTATGGACAAAAATGTGACTATATTATCATAGTATATGCTGATTTCCAATGCCATCCTTATCTCAATATCAGGGCACCTTGAATATCAAATTTATAAAGTCCAGTGAACATAAAGCAAGAAAAACGTGTCTTTTCATTTAGAGTGTAATAGAAATGAATGACTTACCTCTTTCTGAAATAGAACTGATGCTACTACTAACCGGGTACGTTTAAAATACTGTCTCAGGATCTTCACCGCACAAAT
The DNA here is from genome assembly GCA_004026905.1 of Hystrix cristata. Lineage (NCBI taxonomy): Eukaryota > Metazoa > Chordata > Mammalia > Rodentia > Hystricidae > Hystrix > Hystrix cristata. Next base: position 15,070 of record PVJO010012946.1, on the reverse strand, counting down.
CCAGGGGTTGCTACTCACCCTGTAATCTATGTGGATGATGCACCATGGAGTTGTACAGTACTCACCTTATGAAACTACACACAGTAAATTTGATTATGCTATCTACGTCTTTCCTTTTTATGGAGTTTGCCAATTCCTGATAATTTTTGCCTTTCCATTCCAGAGCATTACAATCAGCTTTCCACAGTAAGATAGGGGTCTTATTTTATATATTTCTTTAACTCATCACTTTTACTGTGGTGTCCTGATAACATCGATCAGTGTTTCCCAAACGTTGTTATGTAAAGGGAAAGAAAAACATCTCTCATTTAAAATCCAGATTGCACGTACCTGTGTCCAGGGACTCTGTTTCAGTAGGTCTGGACTAGAGTCTAGAAACCAGCATTTTAGAAAGCACTACATATGGTTCTGAAGCAAATGATTCTTGAGCAACACTGGCTTCAAAATGTGGATTGATCTTATTATTTACCTTTATTCCAAAGCACCCTCAAAGATGGGGAACTGCTGGTTAAGTTTTGTTTACGTAATTTCTGTCATGCATGCTATAGAGATATTTGCTCACCACAGCAACCTCGATGAAACTCTTTCAGATCATGAGCTCTGTTTCTAAAGGCTGCAGTCCTGCATGAGCTACGCCAACCCTTAGAACGAGACTTTAAAGTAAAATATACTTTTTTAGACAGAAGTTAGGAATTCAGTGTGAATCTTTTCACTCCTTGCTCGAGAATTTTATTTAGCCTAATTCTATTCTAGTGACTGCCAAATGCTCACAGCATGGCTGATTTCCAGTCAGTACTCTCCTTAGACTAAAATATCTTATTTTTTATCATTTTCTCTGCATGATTGCTTCTACTTGATAGGTTAAATCTGGCTTTCTTGCCTGCTTATACCCTCAACCTCTTCCAGAGAGGTTATTATTTGGACTCTCAGTAATGTTCGAAACACTTTCTCCTTTACCATCACTTCAAATTTAATTAACGTGCCATTTAACTTCTTCTCAAAGTAATTAATGAAGACATTAGCCAAACACAGACATAACAACATCCTTTTGCAACTGGAAATAATGTCAGCTAACAAACAAGGTCCATGTTTCAATTGCATGACTCCATTTCAAAGCTTCTACAAATGTCAGATCACTGGCTGGTCACAAATATTTATAGAAAAAATGTTTATGAAAACCAAGACTGAATACATCTGGGACACAGAATTAATGGTCAAAAAAGTCAAAATTCATCCAAATACCTAACACAAAACCAAATAATTGTTTTGTGGTGGTTTTAGAGGGATGCAATATAATGATGCAACTAGTTCCCTTAAACTATACTTTAAAATCCCCATAATTAGGCATCTTTATACCCTCTGTACCACCCAATTTAAAAGCTACATCTTCAGCAGGCTCTGGAAAAAAATGGACTAGTGCATGATGAATTTAAAGATCCCTATTTAGTCAGTGGATCCAGTAGCAAACTTGTTAAATGCTCTCAAATTTTATGTCCCCAGTTCAACTGGTCATCTGGTTTTTGTTTTGTTTTGTTTTGTTTCTGTGATTAAGATTTGTCATAACTGGAATCTACACTAGTTTCAGTCGTCAGAGTAGCCCAGTTTAACTAAGACTGAGATGGTGATTTCCTCCCTCCTAACAGCTCTTCAAAAGCTAGAGTCTAACACTTAAAATCAAGTCCAGATACAAAGGCCCAGCAAATTGCTGGAAACTTCCCATACTCACCACCTTCCTGTGTCCCTGAACTCAGACTTCAGCTATGCGTTTTACAAAGTACTCGCGAGGAGAATTAGTTAACCGTATTGTGATAAGCAGTATAAAAGAAAACAATAGTACAATAAGATAGATAATAGGAACCTGACTTAGGCTGGCAAGATCAGGGAAAGTTTCTCTGAAAGAGTGACCTTTAAGATAGCCTCTAATGTTAGTTAAAAGAAACACAGAGGTGGAAAAGAATTCAAGGCAGAAGCACAGGATAACTAAACCCTACCTAACATCTTTCCTGCATGTCTAATAGGCATATCATATTCGAAATTAGCCCCAAACAGAACTTTTTGTTCTTCACCTTCTGCCAACATCAGCACCAAACCTGTGCCTTCACCACTCTTCAGTCTTGATTAACCTTTGATTCAGAAACTTATCCTTTGCATATTTGTTTTAAAGGTTTTTTTTCTTTTACTCTTTGAAGAGTCGTACTTTGGCACATATGTTGCATAACTTTTTCCCAATTTTTTTTAGGGGTTCAAGATAAAACCCAAGATCTCACCATGCTAAGCAACTACTCTACCACTGACCTACACCCCAAGTCTCCCAACTTTGTTGTCTTTCAACTTGTAATCATTTAATTTTCCTTATACAGAATTTATTTATTATATCAAATGTACCATTTTTCATTTATGATTTCCAATTTCCAATCATAATATTTCTATTCATTTCTATTTTCATTCCTTTTGGGGGGAGGGTTGAAATAGGGTCTTGCTCTGTATAGTTCATGCTGGCCTTGAACTCACCATGTAGGTCAGGCTGGCCTCTAACTCATGGCTATCCTCCTGTCTCAGCTTTCCAAGTACTGGGATTACAGGTATGCACCATTGTGCCTGGCTCTATCATTCCTATTTTCTTTACTTGTTACATACATTAACCTTTGATTCACCTGTAATTTAATTTGATGTAAGGAGTAAAACAGGAATCCAGAATCTATTATGACTGAGAATTTACTATGTGTTGGGCACATACATTATTTCATTAGACTATATTACCATCCCATTATACAGATGATGAAATTAATATTCATAGAGATTGAGTACATCGGTGAAGGTCACACAGCTAGTAAACTGGAGAGTAAGGGTTTGAACCCAAGACTGACTGACTCCAAAACACATGCTTAAATATTGTTCTAAACTGAGGAGTTCTAATGGTATATTCCACTAGAACACTGAAACTTTCATGAACGTAATAGCCTAACTGAAATTTCTAATCTGCTTTGTTATATCTCTACCAGCAATACAGTTTTAATTTCTGTACAGAATTATGGTAGGTTTTGAAATTTGATAAGACAATGCTCTTTCTGATTCCCCTTTTCAGAAGTTTTCTAACTATTGAATATTTACTCTTTCAGATAAACATTAAATAATTTTCCAAGTTACCGAAGCACTTCTCACAGGTGTTCTGTTTCAGATTATATTTGTTTATTAATTAATTTAGGGGGTGTTTAAATTTTTACACTTTGAGAAAGAAGAAGGAGTGCGTGACTCCATTTATTAGTCTCTTGTAGGTTTCCGTATGTCACCCAGCAGTCCATGTCTGCTCAGGTTGACTCCTGGGGAGCAGAAGACTGCTAACTTTGGGGTGCCAGAATGTCTTGAAGACAGGATGTCTTGCCAATCCAAGCAGAGAGAGACCTTAAAGGGAAGATGAGGAATATCCCCTGGGAACAATCAGATAAAGGTTAATCATTCACCCAAACTGCCCCTGTTCCTTGCTGCCTGCCTTGCTAGCTACCTAAAACAAGCATTCTGTCCTTTGTTGCTCCTCAATAAATCTAGGGGTTTGAGTCAGTTCAGGGCTTCAGTCAGAACAGGCAAAACCCCTTGGCCCCCAACAAAGATATTCTGTGTCCCCTGTCTTTTTTTTTCCCCGTCTTTATTCCTCTCTCTTAACAGAGTTTGCTGGCCCAAACCCAGCAGTCTCTTCTATGTCTCTCACATAATTTTTATAGTTTTTTAAAAAATTATAGGCTCTATTTATTGTCCATTCCATATTTATTAATGTTTTTGTTGTTATTATAAATAGGATGTGATTTGTGTATGAAAACACATAATTTTTCTTTCATATTTTACTTACATAATTATTATTTATAATCTGATTTTACTCTGTTGTTTCATAAGTATTTTTCCAACTTAATCTTTTAAAATATTTAATAAAATATTCCCGAAATACACACTCACACACACATACGTATATGTATATATAATGAAGACAAATGTATAAGCATGTGTCAATCATATGGAATCGTACCAATTTTGTCTACTAAAATAGGTAGTTGTATAGGCAGATCTAGTTGCCATAACAGATAATATAGGCTGGGCGGTTTAAACAACAAAAGTTTTTTTCTCACAGTTCTGGAGGCTGGGAAGTCCAAAATCAGGGTCCTGGCAAGTAGATTTCATTCCGAGGCCCTTGTTTTACAGGTGTCTTCCATCTCCATGTGGGCTCATATAACCCCTCTGTGCACGCACAACGGAGTAAGCTCTCTGTTTTCTTTTAAGCACTCTAATCTTATTGTGGCAGGGCTCTACTAGATAGTATATGAATGGAATTTCCTTCTTATAGATGCTATCTCCAAATAAAGTCATGATACTATAATTAAAGATTCAACATACAAACTTGAGAGACTACGACTCTGTCCATAGAAGTAGTCACTGAAGTTACTAAATGCTCGTATGTGCTTTGTTTGTTTTGTTCAGCAATCCCTCCTGGTTCTTCTAGATATAGGGTAACTTATCAGTAGATAATAATGTGACACTTTATTTTACTTTATCTTTAATTGTATCATCTTGTATTATTGTTTTATATACAAATGCCAGAAAAAATGATAAATAATTACACAATACTTGTGGTTTCTGGGACCATTGTATTCTTTTCTGGTTAGAACAGAAGTGTTTGTAGTGCTTGACTATTAGATATGATGCTAGATGCTACTTTAATAAATCATATTTGCATTTTATTTTACTTTTTTATGAGTAATTTGTATTTAATTGTTTCTGGCATCTGTCAACATGATCATATGTTTTATTTTCCTTTTTGGACTTGTTTTTACTATGTAAATGTCATTTGATTTCCTAATATTGAGCTATCTTACAGTCTTAGAATAAAATCTATTTGTTTATGTTCTATTTTATTTTACTCTTGGAATCTATTTATTTATAACATACTTCAAATGTTCACATCTGTATTGAGAAGTAAAATTTTTCTCTATTTTTATGCTTCTTATTTTTAACCCTTTTATGGTTTGCCAGACAAATTCTGGCTGTATATAACAAAGTTTCCTTTTTATTCTATGATCTGACACAATATGAATAACATCGGAATTATTTTCTAATTGAAGATGTGAAATAATTTTCCAGTGAAATTGTCTGTGCTCAGTATTATTTAATCATTTTCTCATCTCCCACTTTTTTTTAGATTTTTCTCTTTTTAAATCAATTTTGGAAATTATTATATGAATATAAAAACATTTCACTCAGATTTTCAAATTTATTAGCAAAGTGATACTCATCTATTACCTTACATTTTTATCTATGGTTCTTCTGTATTCTTTATATTCTATATTTCTATTTCCCTTCTCATTTTATTGATGATAAAAAGTAATGTTTTATCTTTTCTTTATTTTTTAAAATTTTATTTTATTTTACTTTTAAGACAAAGTTCTACTACCTAAACCGATCTGACCTTGAACTGGAAATCCTCCCATTTCAGTCTCCTAATTAGCTGGATTACAGAAGCATGTGCCACCACAGTGAGGTTTTTCTATTGTTTATCAAAATACTTGATGACTTACTCAGAGCTACTGTTTCTTTTTCTACTTTAAAATTCCGTTATTCCTTTTAATTTTAACACCTTTATTCTCTATAGCTTACATTTACTTTTTAATTTGCTTTGTACTTAAATTATAATGCCGTTTGTTTGTTATCTCATGAACATGTTTAGGGATTTTGTCTTGCAGTACACCTTTTGCCCATCCCAAATGTTTCAGCCTGTCACACGGTCATTCGCCATTAGCCCTTCTCCAAAGTTCTGCAAATAGGGAGTGGCTTTTCCCTTTGAACACTTTACTTAAGGACCATTTTGCTTATTATTAACATTTTAAAGCAATTTCTGATCTGTATGTACATTTATTTCTAAATGTATTGCTTTGTATGGAGAATTTGATTTATTATGTTTTTACTCAGGAATTCATTCTGGTTTGCTTTATGATCTACTCAATTTTGCTAAAGGTACCATGCTACCACACTGATTTTCTGTTGCTGTATAAACAATCACACGTTTAGCAACTTAATACAACAATGTACTTTCTGACAGCTTCCCTGGGTGAGGATTCAAACACAGGTGGCTCAGCTAGTTCTCCTTCAGGCTTTCACAAGTGCCAGAGTACAGTCCTTGCTCAGGCTGGGCTCTTTTAAAGGTCTAGGAAGAATCTGCTTCCAAGCTCATTTAGATTGGTGAGAGATCTCAGTTCTTTGAGATTGGAAGATTGAGGTCCCCGTTTCCTTACTGACTTCCGGTCTTGTCACATAGTCTTCTCCATCTCTAAACAAGCACCGTGTGCCAGATCTCGCTAACTTCTGTTGATCTTTGTGGCTCTTCTATTGCATCTCCCTAACACTAGCTAGAGCATGTTTTCCGTTTTTAAGGGCTCATGTGATTCGTTGGAGGCCATCTGGATAACCTAAGACAGTGCTGGCAAACCTAGGGCACGCGTGTTATTTTTCTTTTACGATAAAAGATGTTAATGTATGAATTGTTTTTTCCTAAACTAAAACCTCAGTATTCAGGTTTAATTGCAGTGTTGGCACTTCATGATAAACAAGTGGGATTTGGGTTGCAGTTTGAGCACTCCTCTGTAAAACGTTCGCCACCAACAACCTAGGATAATCTTCCTAGCTGAAGGTCCTGGATTAATTATTTGTATTCTCTTTCATCATGGACCAACATATTATTGGAATCCAAAGATTAGGATGTCAACATCTTTGTGACTCCATTTTGCCAATCAAAGATGCTTATATTAAAAAGACCTCATATTCTTTTATAATATGTCTAATTATAAGCATATAATTCATTAATTAAAATATAATTAATATAATTAAAATTATAATATGTCTAATTTATTCAAATATATAGCAGCTTAGTTAAAGGCTGTATGGTATTTAAAATCATCATTTAACTAATCATTCACTATAGGCCAGTCACTGTGCTAAGCATTTTATATACATTATTCCATTTAAGTGTTCCAAAACTGTGTAAGTTATATACTATTGCTGTACTCACTGGCTGTTAAAAAAAATAGGTAGTCTAACCATTAAGAAATTGATATTTATAGAAATTTAGTAAGTTGTCCAAATCTACATAACTAATAAGCGGCAGTACCATAATTTAAATTGTCATCTGTTTGAAATTGTTTTAATTTAAGTTCCCCTGAAAACAGAGGTTGGGTGAAGGCAGATTATTTGGTCTGTGAGCCTAGAAAAGAAAGTATGAGAGTAGGAAGACTAAGAAAAGAAAAGGCAACGTAAGAATACATTTTTAAAGTCACTGCTCTGAGCATTAGTGGCTCAATTTTACTGAAGTTTCCTGAGAAACATACAAAAATGCCTCCTAGAATAATCTACCTGAAAGGACAGATGGAAGATTTAGTCACTTTCATGCTCCAGTGGTCTAGACTGCATTTGTTTAAGGACTAACCTGGCTACAGAACCACATAAAAAGGGCCTCGAAGCACACAGGAGAAAGACCTCAAACTGCACAGGCTTGAGGTAGAAAATCTGCCTGTGTGAAGTTGTGTGTGAAAGGAGTTGAACTCAGAGGTAGGGCTAGAGGCCGTGGCATGGGGCACCCAGAGGCATTCGTTACTGAGCTCTAAAGCATGTGCTCAATATAAAGATTTTATTTGAAAAATATTCGCCCTATATGTTTTCTGATACTTTCTCAACATATTAATTTCCTTTTCCACAAATATTAAGTGGAACTATGTTCCACATACCTGACAATGTTATGAAAATCAAGAGATGGAAAGCAAAACACTTGCTTAAAAGGAAATGTTGCTTTCCGCTATTATGTAACAGAGTAAATTTGCATGAATCAGTGAAAAATAACCACCATTATCAGTCAGAGGAGCTAAAATGGTTATTCAGGCTATGCACTGTGTGTCTGTGTGTGTGTGTGAGAATTAGCACGTAGGGGATTCCAGTCTGTAATGTCTCTTTGTTTTCAAATCGCAAATGAGAAACTGATTAGGTTCAGAAGTAGCATGTGTTGGAATGTACGTGAAGATTTTAAGAAGGCAGATCAAAGTAGAGGTTGAAGATTGGAAGTAGGGAAAACTTATCAGTGTGTCAGCAGCTTGGTATTCTCTTGACAGCATATGTAGCACACATTTGCCTTCACTTTTCACAACCTTGAACTATTCTTGACACAGCTGTTAGAGCCAGGCCACTGAAGAGCTTGTCCCAACAGGCTATTAAAACCCAATGTCTGACTTCCTGACAATTATCAGACATTTAAAGAATATAAGATTATGGTGTGTGTGTGTTTGTGTTTGTGTGCATATGTATGTGCATGAGTGTGTGTATATATTTTAAAAGATGAAAGACAAACTTAAGCCATGTGTGCTTGAAATACTTAAACTGTTGTTCAGAGTGTATTTATTATGCAAGGTCCAATAGGAGCAGAAATATCAGCAACATATTCTTGGCATTAGCTTGAAAAGATTTTCAAAGCCCCACCAAGCCTCTCTGCTGTTATGCAGAAGCAGAGTAATTGGTTGTGCTGTTTGAAGAATGTTGGAGAAGAATCCTTTTTGCAAAGTAATCTGTTCTAACAAAGTATTGCACTGTCTTAAAATTCATCTTAGGCATTCCATCTTTTCCTACCAATCTTCAGGCTGTTAACACTTGTGCTCCTAGCATGACTTAGACTATTAAGAGAGACAGTACAGTAAAATGAGAAGAGTAGGAAACAGGCTCAGACTGTCTGGGTTTCTGGTTCTAGCAGTGCTGTTTACTATGTTAAAGGAAACTTACCATTTAGGCAGTTTCCTTACTCTCTCTAGGAAGACTCAGCTTCTCAGTCTTTGGGAAGAAGGTTGCTCATGCTTACCAGTCAAACTTAATGATAGAATTAATGAAAGGCAGTATGTGAATGTGCCTCGTAGAGTGTCTATAGTAAGTGATCAATAAAGGCTAGTATTTTCTTTCCTTCATTCTATGAAGGGGACACTAAGTAAGGCAGGATGAGTGTTATTGAAAGAAGTAATATTGAGCCCAGAAATGCTTGATTACTATATTACTAAAGTCTAGCACAGCTGGAAAAATAATTATTTATGAAAGATAAAGATGCAAAGCCTTTTAGCTTTAAAATTACTATATTAAATGTATGTATTTGTGGGTACAGTGTGATAATGTGATATATGTATACATGTGTACTTTCAAGTACTAATAATTAACTCTCCCTTTCCCTGTCATTATTCTGTTTGGAGTCTTTAAACTACCATCTATTTAACTATCTGTCATCTATCTATAGGTTTTGTGAGATAGAGTCTTGCTACGTAGTTCAGGCTTGCTTTGAACTTGCTGTGTAGCCCAGGCTGGCCTCGAACTCGAGGCCATCTTCCTGCCTTAATCTCCTGGGTGCTGGGATTACAGATGTTTACAACCATGCCCGGGTGTGTGTGTGTGTGTGTGTGTGTGTGTGTATGTGTGTGTGTGTGTGTGTGTGTGTGTGCGTGTGTGGGCATGCGTGTGTATTGGCCTATATATCTTTTGACCTATTGCATTTTTCTCTCCAAGCAGTGCACCTTAATTTATCATTACGATGGAGAGCCCACTATTTCCACTTAAGCATTATATAATATAGCAAGGATAAAAAGCCAGCTGAGCTTTGAAAGTACTGTCCAGGCTGAAGGTAAGTGGAGTAATACACAAGGAGACCTGCCACTTATTCAGCTACAGAAGGTTGGACTCCTTTCACCTAAATTCCACCTTTCCTCTTTAGGCTTGAGTTACGTGTTCATTTAAGAAAAGGTCAGGAAATAAACCTTCACATTTTTGGTCAGCCAACTCCAATTAACTCTCAAGAAATAGACACCCCACTTCTCATTATGCTGAACAGTCATGGAGGCTCTCTTGGGTGAGGGCATACTAACACACTTGACAGGATTCTTTGAGGTAATTTGATCTTAGAACAGAAAGGCAAGGGCAACAGAAACAATTTGAATTAATATTAGCCATGGGGTGAAGGAATCTACATAAACAAAAAGAGGGAACCCCATTATTTAAGGAGGAGGCTGACAAAATATGATGGCCTAAACTATTAAATTTTTGTTTAGAATGTATTTGTGCATTAGAAGATATGAAGCAAGACACAGGCAATTTGAAAATGAAATGAAACATCATTACAAGGGAGAGCAGAATTTATTGATAGGAAACCAAGACAGGATGTAGGTTTCTTGACTGGGATTGTCTATTAAAATTATTTTTTATTTTGGATATGATAAATTATACAAACAAAACAGTAGATTGAAAATTAGGACTTAGACAGAGTGCCAGTCCTTGATCTGATCATAGCTAGCTATGTAATCTTGAGCAAATAACTTTATCTTTATATGTGTTATAAAATTTTTAAACAGATGACCTTTAATGTCCTTTTTACATCTGATAATTTGTGGTTCTTTCTTAGTCATGAAAGTATGGATAAAAATGAGATTTTGTACACATTTGCAATATATTACTGAGAATTCCAAAGCTAAAAGGGATGCTAGAGTTAATTGTTAATAAATATGTTATGCTCCATTGAATTTAAAATATATTCATTGTGGGTTGAAATATTATAATATCCTGAAAATAGAGCTATTGGGGAAGAAGAGATGGAGGGAGGGGAAGCAAAGTGAGGGGAAGTAAAAAAAATTAAGATGTGTTATCTATATAAACCAAGCCCCCAAGAAGAGTGCAATCATCTTGTGTGGCAAACATGTACCAATTAACAAAAAAGAGAAAGATACATGTTTCAGAACCACTGGATATATCAGCACCAAGTTTGAACTTGAAATTTGGTTCTCTGCATCTTGGCAACCAAGGGAAGAAGTGAAATAAGTTGGGATATATTTATCTCATTATGGAATAAAATTAAAAACCAGACTTAATTTTGATAAAGAATTTTCTTTGATCCTATAATTAAAATTCTAAAAGGAATTCACTCCCTAAATCCTTGTGTTAGAGATCATTGGTAACACCACACAATGGACAATCTCATTAAAAATAGTTTTTAAAATCATACAGATATATTTCCTCATCTTAGTTTCCTAATGTAAAATTTAAGAATAATCATCAAAAACTCAATAGATACAAAAATACAACTAAGAGTACAGATATCATTGTCTAAGATAAAGAATATATTGGCTAACATGAATTAAAAGTTCAGAGGTGTACCCAGTGCTTTAAATAATATCCACAACACTGAATCTTTTTATGTCCATCTGAGTTGGTTTTACTCTCAGACAACTTTAGGCTCACATTCACTGTTCAGTCATTGATTGCAGAGACGATCCCCTCTTTCCCAAGAATCCAGCCAAAATCTTTAACATGGATTTAACTGATGAAGCAAATACTGGGTGCTCATATCTGAACAGTTACTGCAGCCCAAGGTAAGGGAATGCTTGCATTAGCCTGTTATGTGTCAAATGTTCATCCTCCAAAGTAGAGTGTGCAATCTGTTCCTCCAAACCATATCGATTAAGAAAAACAAGAAGGCATGATGTGGGGGAGGTGGAATAGAAAATGTGCTTCACCAAGAGCTAGAGTTTCAGGACAGAGAAACAAGCTGTCAGATATTACAATCAAGTCAATTTCACAAGACTGCTTGGTGAACATGGAACGATAATGAGGAAGTTTAATTGAATGAAAGTGTGTGATGTATCCAGAGAAAGATAGATAAACATACTCAATTTATCAAAAGAATAGCTTTGCCGATTGGATGGGAATTTTCCGATTTCAGTGACTAAAGATCTTTGCTCTCTGGAGCCTTTCACCCCTAAATGTTTTCTAAGCTTTCTGTCTGCTAAACTCTCTTTCAGTTGACAACCATCCATTCTATATAGTAATACGTTCCAACAATTGATAATGTCTTCCTAGCCTGCAGATCATCTTTTTCCTTAGGAGACTGCATATTTTCCCTGATCTTCTAGGTACTGATCTTTTGTTTAATTCTGGGTTGCCGTTTTTCCCTTTCCCATATCTTATCTCTTGGAGGGAGGTGGTTCACTGCAGCACTCCGCAACTTTCACAAGAAGGTCATGAGAACAAAATGAGATAATGTATGATATTTGTAAAGCACTTTTACTTTGGCAATGATAGGCACTGAATGCATAATCAATATTCCTCAAATGACTACAAAACAAGGGAAGAAGATCAAATAATGAAGGACCTTATCTATCACAGAGTTTTTCTTTTGTATTCCCTATATGGTACCACTGTCCTCCCAGCTTGAAATTTCAGTCATAATAATTAATTCTGTTTTGCATTTGGTTTCTAACATATCACTTGCCTGATCTTGTTGGTTGCATCTCTGAAATATCTCTCACGTATCTATTTTCTCCTCTCGCACTACCACCATACAAGTTCTGAGCCTTCTTTCTTTCACAATAACAATTTAGTTTTAAATAGATACCTTCTTATTTCCAATCTACACTATAGTTTGTTACCAGATTAATCATCAGATTTGCCACATCATTAAACAGAAATTTACGTTGTTTCTTAATGGGTTGCAAAATTCATACTTCTGATCCTTATATCTTTATCGCACCTCAAAGAGGCCGGAATCTAGATTTTCAACATTATTACTGCTCCTATTCATATTCTATGATTCAACAAAGCCAAACTCTTTACATTTTTGGTAGATTTTCTGTGCTTCCCTACCTCTTTACATTTCTTTTCTCTATTTAAAATGTGCTAATTTGCCATCATAGACTACCCGGATCTACCTATTCATCAATGTCCAGTTAAAATATCATCTTCTCCATGGAGCCATATATGATTTTCCCACTCGGAAGCAATATTTTCCTCCTGTAATTATTGTTACAATTTCCTTATTTTACACGGTTTTCCACCAAACAGTGATATACATGTCTATATTATCTCACTTGTCACTTCCTTGAGATTAGGATCCATGTCACTTCATTTGCTTTTAATGCATTGCTATAATTTGAAGATGTCACCCAAAGTTGATGTGTTGAAAACTTAATCCCCAGTGCAACAGTGCTGAAAGGTAGGACCCTTAGGAGGTTTTAGGTCATGTTGCTACTCTCATGAATGGATTATGCTAATTATAAAAGGGCTTGAAGTTGTTTATTCTTACCTCACTTTTTTCCTTCTGCCATGGGATGATGGGGCAAGAACCCTCCCTCCACCAATTACAACTCATCAATCTTGGACTTTCCAGCCTCCAGAGCTGTTAGACAAGTAAACTTCTGTTGTTTATAAATTAACCAATCTGTCACAAAATGGACTGAGACATCCTCCAACACATATCTAATAGTAGCAAGTAACTTGATTATTTGTGTAAATGAATTAAGTTGAAATTTAAAGAAGCATGTCCATATTGTCTGAATTCTTCTGTTATAATATTAAAAATTATGTATTTAATAATATGGAAAATAGTTAACATTAGTCCTTCCACATTTTTTTTTCAAATATTTCATGTATCTAGTAAACTTAACTCAAATAGAAGGGTGCATTTAGTCCTTTTTGAACCCTTAAGTGACTGAAGGTCCAATGTTCTTGCTATTTTTTTTGTTATTGGTTAAAGTATATATTACATATGCTAGACGTGACATACATGTGATAATAAAATTAACATTCATTTAGGAAAAGAAGAATAGTCTTGTCCAAAGGACGATACCACTCCTCCAAAGACGTAAGCTATAAGGATACTTTTGGGTAGAGCGAAACATTGAACTCAAAAAGACATTGAATTCACATGAACTACTGAGCACACACTCAGATTAAATTAGTCATGTTCTATGAATCCTGGAAGCAATGCTGCTGAACCGACATATAGGAATTTTTACAAACAGGGTCTCTTAATAAAAATTTACATATGGATTCTGTAGAACATTTGATTTAGAATAAAACTATCTACAAATATAACAATCAGGTATAATTTTCTAACTTTCTGTGCAATGAATGGTTTGTTCTCCAAGACAGAAATCATATTCTTATGCACTTTGATCACTAAGCAGGATAATTTACTAAATTAGTTGCATTTTCAACATTTTATTAGTTAAATCAATACTCTCTATTAGACTTTGTTTTAGGCTATTTGTCAGTTCAAAGAAGAAGATGTGTCTCTTCTACTGAAACCTATTGAGAGAGAAAAATTTTTATACAGATGGTATAACAGGATGTAAAATGATTTTGGGCAAGGTGGGGGAGGATTTTAAAACAGAGAAATCAGCAGGTATAGGAACATTGTTTAAAACTCCCTATTAGTGGGATCGCCACTGGCAGGGGCCTGCCTAGCCCCTGCTCGGCATCCCAGAAACAGCACAGTGGGTCTCCTGATCACGAAAATACCTCAGAACAGGTGAGAGACTGCTTCACAGGCTCTCACCTGGCCCAAGTGACTCCACCATGGGCCCACTGCCTGCCCTCACACCGGCAGGGTCTAAATCCATCAACATGCATAAAATCTAGGACTCGGCACTGGTGACACTATCTTCTGCTGGTCCCCCAGCCCCCCCCCTTTTCTTTTATTTTTTAGCTTTTCTTTCTTACTTTCTTTATCCTTCTCCTTTTCCAAGCCACCAATACCAAGCAGAGTCAACCATGACCTTGCCACTGAAGATAATCCTGGAGATATAAAGGTCATAAAAGCCAAGAAATGCATATACCCAGAAAAAAACGTAAAAACAGACATTCCCTAGGAGAACACTATTACCTATCTTAATGTAACCTCCCACAAAGAAAATATCAAACCAACATGGAGAACAAGCTAAGAGGGGTAAATTACATATATATACAAAGAAAACGACAAGGCATAGAAGCAAAACACAACCCCAGACCCCCAGCTCACCTAGAACAAATACAGAGGACAATGACATAGAGGAAATCAGAAGACACCCATGCAAACTCTCAGATATGATAGCAGCAGAAGTTGAAAAGCAGATAGGCGTGGCTATAGAGAACATCAGACTAGAAATAATTGTCCAAGTCAAAAAAAGAGATGACAAGCAAAATGAAAGATTTGCTTAGTGAGTTCAGGGTAGACACAGATAAAAAAACAGAGGAGCTTAGAAAACAA
>PVJO010012945.1:0-53729 GCA_004026905.1 Hystrix cristata | reverse complement strand
GGTAGGAAGAACCAACATAGTGAAAATGGCCATACTTCCTAAATTACTATACAGATTTAATGCAATTCCAATCAAAATTCCAATAACATACTTCACAGAATTAGAAAAGGCAATCATGAAATTTATCTGGAACCAGAAGAGACCAAGAATAGCAAAAACAATTCTGGGCAACAGGAATAAGGCAGGGGGCATCACAGTGCCCAACTTGAAATTGTATTATAAAGCTTCTGTGATAAAAACAGCATGGTACTGGCACGAAGACAGACCCGAGGACCAATGGAACAGGCTAGAAGATGCAGAAACAACTCCAAACACACTCAAATATCTCATCTTCGACAAAGGAGCCAAACACCCTCACTGGAAGAAAGATAGCGTCTTTAATAAATGGTGCTGGAAAAATTGGCTTACCACATGCCGAAAACTAAAACTAGATACATGTCTCTCACTATGTACTAAACTAAGATCGAAGTGGGTCAAAGACCTAAACATAAAAACAGAAACAATAAATCTCCTAGAGAATAAAATAGGAAGAACTGTTGAAGACATGGGGTTGGAAAAAATTTATGAATAAAACTCAGGCTGCACGGGAAACATTTCAAAGAATTGATGCTTGGGACCACATCCTATTAAGAGGCTTTTGCACAGCAAAAGAAATTACTAATAGAGTAGGGCGAAAAATCACAAACTGGGAGAAAATTTTTGCCAGCTGTCCCTCAGACAAAGGTCTAACATCCAGCGTATATAAAGAACTCAAAAAGATCAAACCCCCCAAATTTAAAGACCCTATCCAAAAATGGGCATCTGAAGTGAATAAACATTTCTCAGATGAAGAAATAAAAATAGCAAATAAATATATGAAAAAATGTTCAACATCATTGGTCATTCGAGAGATGCAAATCAAAACAACACTAAGATACCATCTCACTCCAGAAAGAATAGCTATTATCAAGAAATCAACCAATAACAAGTGCTGGCGGTGCTGTGGGGGAAAAGGAACCCTCCTGCACTGTTGGTGGGAATGTAGACTGGTCCAACCACTATGGAAATCAGTGTGGAGATTCCTCAGAAAACTACAACTAGAGGTTCCATTTGACCCGGCTATTCCTCTGCTGGGTATCTTCCCAGAAGAATTAAAATCATCATATCACAGTGAAATATGCACAACCATGTTCATAGTAGCACAATTTGTAATAGCTAAGTCTTGGAAACAACCTAAATGCCCAACAACTGATGAATAGCTAAAAAAGATGTGGTTTTTCTACACAATGGAGTACTACACCACCATTAAAAAGGATAAACTAGAGTCATTTGTATGTAAATGGATGTTCCTGGAGAACATACTATTAAGTGAAATAAATCAGACACTTATTAGTACACATCGAATTGTTTCTCTGATATGAGAAACCATAAGTGTAAATAAGGACAAAGGGGTAGAATAGATATTTTGTTTAAAAAAGAAAAAAGAGAGATAGTAGTCAAAAGAGAGAACTAGATAGGGAAAGGGGGAATAAAGAAGAAGGTTAAAAGAAAAGTAAGATGAAAGGGGAAAAAAATGGTAAAGTGTAGTTACACTTGTTGCAAATAGGGAGGGGTGGGTGAATGGAAGGGAGGGGAGGGGAAGGGAGGGAAGAGGCGGGAAAACCAAGATGTATCATGTACAGGTACAAAATAACCATGTTGATTATGATCATTATGTATACAATGTACCAATACATGTTCTTGGTAAAAATAATAAAAAAATTAAAAAAAAATTAATTACAAGAGAAAAACTTGACCAGGAGTGGTAACACATACCTGTAATCCCAGCAATCTAGAAGGCTGAAGTGGCAAATCACAAGTTTGAGCCCAGCCTGGAGACATTGTTTCAAGTATGCTGCAAATCTGAACATACAGTATTGAATTCACCAGTTTAATCAACCTAATACATTGAAAATTGAACACTACATTAAAAATAGAACAATTTATAGTAAATCGCAAGAGTTTATCCGGGAGGGACCTATGACAAAGTAAAGAAATAGCATACAAATATTTTACAAGTTAAAAACAGCAAAGCAAAAAAAAAAAAAAAAATCAAAAGAGAACAAAAACCAAGAGCTAGAAGTCACGTGGTTTAAAGTAGAAAATTGAAAAAGGTGACATACACAGTCCAACTCTTCTCCCTCTAACCAGGAAGAAATAAGTGGTATAGAAATGCATATTTCTAAGCTTTTAATCTTTCTGGTATTTAGTTTCTTTGAGCATCTGCTTTTTATAACTGTACAAAATTATTACATGATTACACTTATGTGAAGTACTAAAATCATCAAACTTACAGAAGCAGAGAGTAAAATGGTGGCCAGGGTCAGGAAAGAGGGAGACATGGAGATTGCTAATAAAGTAAGTATAATGTTTCCATAATGCAAGAGGAACAAATTCTAAAAAGCTGCTACACAACACTGTACCTGTAGTTAACTACACTATTTTGTACACTTAAAAGTCCATTTGAAGGTAGATTTCCCATTCAATGTTCTAACGATAATAAAAATAAAAGTTATATCCAATTACCACCTAATAATATTTATCTTTAGCCAATAGCTTGATATTAATACCTATAGTCAACTGTTGTGTGCTTACAAAGTGCCAGGTCACAGCAGGGACACTTGGTGAATAAATTACTTGATAAAATAAGTCTGTCAGCTGCCACTTCCTTCATAATTATGACCAAAGAAAAACCAGCTGGTGATCCAGAAGTGCAATGTTTTGAGAAAACACCATATAAGAGCAGGAAGTAAGAAAAAGAGACAAACATGTTCTACAACTGGGAAAAGCAGATTTAACAGACAGAGGTCATTAGAGAAAGAGATATTTCAAGTCACCCAAAAGCATTTACTAACATCCATGATCCATGTGCTACAGTGTTGGGCACTGGAGCAGTTTCAGATAAAAAAAGAGAAGTCATAAAAATGAATTTCTGATCTTAAAACTGATGATAAGAAAGCCAATCTCAAACACTTTCCAAATCGAAGTTAATGTGATTCTCTAATCCTTCCTGTGGTTAGGAGATCCCCACCAACTGGGAAAAATATTGTAAACTTACAAGAAGTGGAAATCTCACAACACATCCTCCTTTTAAAACCTATATGACCTATACCTGACAGCGTTTCAAACAGAATATTGGTGTTGGCAAGTTAGCACTAAATTTTGTTTAGGATCAATGTTCTCTTACTGTACGGTTATTCACCATCCTTTCTTCTCTACATGAGCTTTTATAGGACATCAATATTTATTCTATAAATTTTAATCATATCATTTGATTTTTAAGATATATTGAGTAAAATTTAAAAGTATAAAAGGTGGAAAGCATACAGAAGAAAAAACCATGTAAAGAATATGTATTGAAAACAGTCTCTAGTTTTACTACCGTAATGTCAAAATTTTTCTATATTTCATTCATTAAAAATTGGTAGTATATTACATATATTTTCTTAGCTTTAAATAATGTTTTACGTATTGCTTTTTAACTGATTAGAAGTATAACAAATATTAAATATATTTTATCATGCTACTGTAATTATATAGAAAATTATTGTTTAAAAAAGAAAGTTACTGTTTTCATAGAATTTATTGAATCAGTTCTGTAATATTGGTTATGTAGTTTGTCTCAACATTTTCATAATTGATAATATTGCTTTGGTAAACATCTTTGTATCTGTGTATTGGATACAACCTTGATGATTGCTTTATGATTAAATCTTGGATGGAGGGTTGAAGGTCAAAAGGTATAAGCATTTCTAAGAATTTTGACATAAATCTTTGCAAATTATCCTGGAAAAGAATGTACCCTCTAAACCTTCCCACACTTTGTAGGACTACTTCTTTCTTCATACCTTCCATAGTATTTTTGTCAAATTAAGGGGGAAGAGTTATTTTATCATTTGTATTTGTCTTATTACTGTAAATCTGACTAGATTTACATATAATCATTGGCACTTTAATGCAGAATTTGTTTTTTTATTTGCTTAAATTGTTTGTAATTTTCTATGATCTTTTAAAACTATAGTTTATATTTGTTTTGCTCATTTTTAAGAAATACTAGCAGTTAAGGATATTAAACCTTTGCCTGTGATACAGATTATTTTTCTTACTTGACATTTGCTTTATAATTTTTATGCTTAACAGTTTATGATATGCAGACATTTGTCATTTCATGAAGTAACATGGAGATAGTAAGAAGATTTATTAATTTTTTACATATGGGACACTGCATCAAACAATTTATATGCTTTATCTCTTTTAAACTAAGAACAACTGCATCAAGTAAATATTATGGTCACACCCGTTTTTCTAATGTGGAAATGAGTGTAGAAAGATTAAATAATTAATTCAAAGTTCTACAGTTTAAGAGGCGGATCTGGCTTTCTAAACAAGGTCTGATGAGACCAGAATCCACATGCTTAGGATTTCCTTATCATACATTCATGCAAGAATCTCCCTATCCAGACATCATAAATACTGATCTGTAAATTCTTCTGGGATTTTTTTGGCTTTGTTTTTATATTCAGCCACTAATATGGAATATGCTATGAGTTACTCAACTATCAATTATTATGTATATTAAGAATTGTATAACCAGTTGTCTTACCAATATTTACTGGCTAATCTATTCATCTTGACATGAAATGAATTTCCAACTGTTGTCAGTAGGTTAGATGCCCTACTCCTACTGGGATTGGGAAAGCAAACTTTGTTCAGGATGTGAACCAATAAGAAAATGACTGAGAACTATCCAAATATATGGCAGTCCAAATCCAAAAAGAAATCACTTGGAGGTTGTTCTTTAGGATGCCAGCACCAACAACCATAAAGTGATTCTGTCTTTTTAGAATAAAAGAGAGAGAACACAATCTTAACTTTCATTCATTGAGCACTTACTAGGTGCCTGGCAGGAAGTCAAGCATATTATATGTTCTGTATATTTGTCTTTTGAGTTCTGAAGACTTTATACCCAAGTTACCTGGATTCTCTTGATCTGGGTTGATAAATTAAACTTCCAGAGATGAGGCCTTTATGACTAAATGAATTATTGTGAGGGTGATTTTCACATAGCTCTACAAATCCCTCATTGCAAAGGAAAGATCAGTTTAAATTGCTCAAGTCAGATAAGTCAAACTTGTCAAAGGAAAGCCAGTGCAAAGGATGAGGCTAGGACAGGCCCTGAACCATGAAGATAGCTTTACCTGTTCCTTCACTCTAAAGTACTTTTTCAGGGATTGGTATCACAAGAAGTGTTTATTAATTTTTATCATGCTGGATTACTCCAAAAAAAAGACATAATTCAGAAGGAAAATGTATCAGTCTGAAAGAATGACAAATACATATTGATTAGTCATTATGTAGAGATACTGCTTATTGGACAAACACTAAGATTGAGAGAGTTCTTTTATTCAGTGCCATGAATTATTGCAAGGATGGAAACTGAAAGTGTACAGAGAAGGATCCAATATATTTAGAAAATATTAAATCATTGTCGAAATGGTGGGAATAGGCATCATCCAGGAGCCCAACAGAAGAAAACCAGAGCCACAGATACACAAAGGGACAGTCCTGCTCACAGCAAAAGCCAAGAGGAGCACAGAAAGACAGCAAGAATGACATTTGGGTCCCCATGGGACATGCTACAGGAGTCAAACCAAGTCAGGAGAGCAAAGTGAAGGTTCAGTTCCTGCCCAGCAGACATCACTGCCTCGGCCAAGTCCACCTCCCTCTGGCACCTCAGCTCAGTCGTCACTTTGCTGGGAAGCCTGAGTTACTTCTGTCTTTGATGTTCTCATGTCTCTACTCTGAAAAATTATTAACAAAATGCAGTATTTAAAGGGGTTCTCTGGATCCTAGTTGTCCTCAGTTCAAATTTCTACATTGTCAGTTGCCAACTATTGTGATTCCACTTGTAAATAACCCATGTGTTGAAGGACTGGTGCCTAAATGCTGGTGTCATTGGGAAGTGGGGGAACTTTTAGGACCTGAGACCTACACGGAGGTAGTTAGGTTATTGAGGGCGTACCCTGAAAGGAATATTAGAAACCCAGGCACTCCTTTCTCTTTGCTTCAGGGCAGCCATGAGGTGAGCAGTTTTGCTCTACTGTGTGCTCCCCACCATGACATCTTACTTCACTGGGGTCCTGTTGGGGTCCTGTTTTTGGTCCTGTTGGCTCCAAAAGCATGGAGCCAACTTGCCATGGACTGACACTTCTGAAACTGTGAGTCAAAATAAATAAATAATTTCTCCTTTTACCTTTTTTTTAATTTCTGAAATTTTGTCATAGCAATGGAAAGCTTAAACGTGATAACTTTAGCTAAAATGAAATTGTAGTGCTTCGTCCACTGGAAAAACTGAGTTGAATAGTGTTATCCCATTGGTTCTTCATGAGTACTAAATGAGTTCACACACACACACACACACACACCCCACAAATTTAATGTTTAGGAAAGTACTTAATAATTAGTCATCGCTCAATAAGTAAGTGTTGGATACTCTTACGACCACCCTTCTAGTTTGTATTTGTGTTAGTATGACTACCAGATGGTTAATTTCATGAAGGATTGGGTTTGATTATGGGTTTGATTATTCATTATGGGGGCCCTTCTCAAACCTTAGCATGCATACAAATCCCCTGGGAATCTTGCTAAATGTAGATTCCATTTCCGTAGATGTGGGGTGGGGGCTAAGTTTCTCTCTTTCCAACATGCTCACCAGGGGTGAGATATCCATTTTGTCAGATTAAGAACACAGTAAAAATCAAAGTATTTGTTTGTCAGCCAGGAATTCAAATTCTGATTCAAGTTTGATTCAAATTTGATTTGGCCAGCAACCAAAACCTGCTGTTTGCTCTCTTTGCCATAGAATAAACTTTGAGTGTTGTTCAAGTAAACATCCTGTTTGAGATGAAGGATTGCTCATGTCTATCCCATTTCCTCCCCATAATAGGCTCCATTGATAGGTAACAGAAGAGAACTTGAATCAGGTTCTGGGTGTTGTAGGTTTCTGAAATTCCTGTCCCAGTGTCCACTCAGTTTACCAGCCTTCCATAGATACTGGGAGGGACTGAGTCCCTGAAAGGTGCAGCTAGCTGGATTTTCCTCACTTCTTCTGGCCCAGCAAATACAAGGAGACCTGAGCAGTGCTGAGCTGGTATTCTGCCATGAAGCAGATATCCTTCCTGGCCACATATGAGGTTTCCTGTGGGGCATGATGACCACCAGTCTGAGGATTCAAGGAGTTTTGTCTGGCCTAGCAGCATGGCTTTACAAGCTCCCATTCAACAGCTTGGGCATAGCTCTATAGTCTTCCACTAGTAATGCTTACTTTATGGAAGTAGGCAATACTGATTCTGTAGTGACAGGGATCAGATATAGTAGATACACAGTCTTGCACAAATAGATATTTTTAAATGGTTGATTGTTTGCTGTGGGCTGCATAGGAACTAGAGTGAGTATGGCTGTCCATGAGGGCTTCCTCAGGAAAGGCTTCCATGACTCTATAATTCTTAGTGTCTTCTTCCTGTGAAATCATACAACTAAAGCTTAAATAAGTAAAATTTAGCATTTGATCACCATTTCTATTTATTATGTCTTACTGTTGTTTCTATTATGTTGAAATCTGGTTTTTATTGCTGGACTCTAAGCCCTTTGAGTAATACTTCCCCATCACATCCATCTCAGTACTAGCTTTGTGCTGGACACTCCAGGCTTTCACAGAAGACCTGCTGCACCTGCAGATAAGCTGTTATCTGCCTTCTGCAAATCAGGACAACTATCGATGAAGCAATTCAGACTGGTGTGATTAGATAGGGAGACAGAGCTTTTGCAAAAGGGAGAAGGACCAAGAGATGGAGGGAGGGGGAGGGAAAGGGGATGAAAAAGTAATCGAGATGAGTTGTGTATATGCACCAACTGCCCACAAGGAATCCAGCCATTGTACTGCAAACATGTACCAATACAAATCTAATAAAGGAAATACAGTCATTCTGGGGAGTGCTATGTAAAATTGAATTAGACAAACACCAAAGAGTTGTTACACTATATTTTTTAGGCAATGACATCAAGAAAAAATATTTACACATCGTTAATAAAAAGACACATTTTTAAGAATATTTTCACTCTGAGGTTGGTTGGAATATCTATCATTAGGTTAATAGATGACAGACAGACAGACAGATAGATAGATAGATAGATAGATAGATAGATAGATAGATAGATGATAGATGAGAGAGAGACAGAGACAGAGAGAGGGAGAGAGAGACAGAGATTCCTCTCTTTTCTGTTACTATGTCTCTGTCATAGGATCCTTGATCTTGCTATTGTCCTGGGACAACTAACTTCTAGGATAGCAAATGTGAGAGATTAGGGATATAAAAATGTTTTCAGACCATGCCTGGTGTGTGCCTCAATCCAAATTCCTGATCTGATACAAATTTGTATAATACAAATCACTTCATCTTTCAAAACTTTATTTTTTGTCAGCAGTTAACTGGGAATTTTAATACTGATCTGCTGTATAGCAGAGACATTTTTAGACAAAAATAGTTTAGAAATTGTTTGAATATAACCTGTAAAGCTGAAGTTCCTTTACAAAGTGATTGATGGGATGTGAGGGAATATAAAACAGGGAAAAGTGGGGTTAATTTTGTGGGTTTCTACTTTAGTAATGGCTAGAGAGTAATGCTGTTACACAGCATTACGGTGGGAACTAGTTACAGAGAATTAAGGGGTTTGTGTTTGGTTGGAGGTGATAACGAATATTCAAGCCATTTTGTGAGTTCACTCTACAACATGTCTCGTTCACATCTTCATTCCTAGAAAATAGTCCATGTTTATAAAGCATTCCCACTACATCACAAGGTTTGTGGACTGCAGAGACTCTTATATCATTTTCTTACTTCCCAGGGGCAGGTCACTAACATACACAAGATCTGGTTTGGTCTGGGTGTTTTACAGTCATCTCAGGTCAGAATCCGTTTTTACCCTTCTTCCTTCCTGATGCGTTTGTTTGACATGGTTTGGATGATTGGTTCAGGCAAGACAGCTATAGTCACTTCTTCTAAAGTAATTCTGTCTTTTTGTAATCCTTCTCCCCTTTGTTCCCTCCCCTTCTCCAGCTCTTGTTCATCTTCCCATTTGGAAAAGATCTACCTGCTTCCTATTATCTATCTTTTATTTTGCTCTTTATTTATATTGTGGGTTTCTCATAAAAGAGAAACTGTGCAATATTTAAGTATGTGTATCTGATTTATTTCACTTAACATTATGGTCCCAAGGAGAATCCATTTACCTACAAATGCCTCAAGTTTTTCCTTCTTTATGGCACAGTAGTACTCCATTATATATAAATACCACATTTTCCTTATCCATTCATCTGTTGGTGGACATATAAGCTGTTTCTAAGATTTAGCTATTATAAACTGTGCTGCTATAAACATGGATATACATGTATCATGGTAATATGATGACTTTAACTCTTTTGGAAAGAGTCCTAGAAGGAGAATAGCTAGGACAAATGGAATTTTTAAAAGAATCAAAGAAAAAATAAAAATAGAGCTTTGTCAAGTGGGAAGGGGATTGGGAGTGGGAAGGAGCAGGGAGGGATGGGAGGGAAAGGGAACAAAAAAGATTTAAGATGTGTTCCCCATGATAAATGCAATCATTATGTACTACAAACATGTACTAAAAATGAAATACTTATTTGAAATAAAAAAAGTAATTCTGTCTGTATAATACTTCTATCCACGCCTGGTATAGAGTAGGTTATGTAAAAATATTACCTATTATTCTTTCTAGCAAGAGTGTTGAGTGACTATGAATTTTCCTCTGAATAAGTTTTTGGCTGCTTATATTACATTTTGAATCATGTAATTTTAAATTTTAGTCTGACGATATTATGTTGAGCAACACTGTCATTTTGTAAGAGAAAAAAACCGAGAATCAAATCTGGAAAGTGATTTGACCAATATTGAAGTTATTTCAAAAATAGGTATAAAATTTTACTTGGTGAAAATAAACCAAGAAAATAAAAAGAACCTTTAAATTCTCTTTTGACTGTTGTTTTTTTTTTTCAATAACTGAAGTATTAATCTCTGAAATCATAGCCAGTGCTATTTTAAGTTCTTCCCTGACTAAATAAAATTGAAGCATCAAGCAGATAAAAATAGGAATTAGAAAATAAAGCCAAAAATAGAATATCTAGCCATCATAATCTTCCAGATGGAAAATTAATTTTGTAGAATCTTGAAATAAAAAATTAATTATTGTTAACCTGGGTAATTGATACATTTGCAGAACTGTGTAAGAGTGCAGATCTAGGGCCTCCCATCCTACAAGCAGGGACGTTTTATCATTTTTAATTCTTTATTTCTCTCATGTAAGTCCTCTAGGCAGCTGTTCCCTGGTTATAAATCCCTAACTAGAAATCAGTGTTGAAAACTCTTCTATCACATTGTGGCAACTCACTTCCTCTTTTAGGTATCACCATTTAAGACTCACTGTTTGGAAAGCCTAAAGGAAATTCAAAGAGATTGTATAGCTCTGACATGACCTTTACAAAGTCTCCATTCGATGTCTCATTTGGAAAGTAGGAAGCAAATGAACAAAGCATAGGTTTAATTTTGTTTCATTAGTCTGAGAAGAAACCAACATGAGTTAATTAGTGTTAACTACAACACGCTTCACTAATATCCTGCCAACACAAAGATTTCCTACAGTGCCAAGATGAGAGACACGTTCAGGATGATAAGAGAGAAATGTATGTGGGTTGATGCAATTATTATCACAATTACTACTGCAAATAATTTTAATTGAAAGGGGATTTTACATTGGGTGGAGTAATAAGCTCAATTAAGATCCCGGGCAAGACATTAAATTTTGTTTTAATGGCATAATTTTATGTTAAATGGTTGCAAATTAATTATTAAAGCATATTTATTATGATTATTTATAACAGGCAACAGCAACTTAAAATGACAAATAGGGACTTTTGAAGAATAACCCGGCCACCCGGCCCGTCGCTAGGTTGAAATGGTAGTGACCTGAAGAGAAATCTTGGGCAGAATGAGCAGCCATCTCCACAGGGAGAGGGGTGGCTGGTATCTGAGACTTCCTGGTGGTGGGCACTGCCTTCCACCTCACGTCTCTGGGCATTTAACATTGGTCCACGTGAAAAAGTTTCTCCACGCTGAGAAAGTTGGGCTCACTCTCCATATTACAGCATACATCACAGTAATGTTACAAAATTAGTGGCAAATATATCCTCCAGGGTTTCTAGGGAGCAAAATACACATACCGATGGGACACAGGCACAGTGAAAATTACCCGCAGCGCTAAACAACCTATACTTTGTTTGGCACATTAAAAAATTATACATTGCAGAGATTTCTAATGCTTACCTTGGGCTTTATAACTGTACTCAACAATGTAGTGTAATTCAGCCCTTAGTCTTGTCATGTATTTTCTATGATGCTTCTACCTGTCACTCAAAGGCTGCAGTGATTTAAATAGCGGGGAGGTTGCGCTCCACCTCCCCACCCGCGGTGCATACCAAGTTGTTAAATATGGCCTGGCGACTATAGCAGTTGCCTGTCACGTACCTAGATCTTTCAGAAGTAACTCTGGGTTACTTTGGTGGCAGGTAGGCTGGAATCACTGAGGAATAATAGATGCATTGTGATATTCTTGAAAGACTGACTCTAATTCAGCACTATACAACTTCCTAGAAGGAAAGCCTTTCAAAATACATTTATTTTTAACTGATATATTAAAGCATAAATGTTACACCTATTTATGGGCGCCCTGTGACGAATCAATACATGTATACACCTATACCGCATGTTTAACTCAAGGTGGACATATCTATTTCTTCACCGCTCATCATTTCCTTATGTTGAAAATATTTAACACCATTTCTTCTAGCTTTTATAAAATGTACAGTATGTTATTTTTATCTATAGTAATCCTTCTGTGCCAGAGCACACCAGAATTCCTTAGTTCTTTTTAACCATAACTTAGTATCCATTAATCAACCTTCCCTTCCTCCGAATCTCTCCCCAGCCTCTGGCAACCCCACTCCACTCTCAGCTTCTCTAAAATCAACTCTTTTTTAGAATCCACATGTGAACGAGATAGGGTAGTACTTTCTATGCCGAGCTTGCTTCACCCCGTGTAACACTCTCCAGTCCTAACCATGTTATCGTGTGACAGGATTTCATTCTTATTTATGGCTGCAGAGCACCACGCCGTGTATGCAGGCCACATTTTCTTTATCCAGCCACCCCGATGGACACTTAGATTTAGATTGTCTCTGTTTCTTGGCTCTTGTGAATACTGCTGCAGTACCCACAGAAATGCAAATGTTACATCAATGGGCTGATCTCCTCTGCTTTGGACACATACCCAGGAGTGGAATTATTGGGTCGTATAGTAATTCTGTTTTTAGTTATCTGAAGAACTTACATACTTTTATGTGGTCATACTAATTTACATTCTGATCAACAGTGTGCCAGGGTTCCCTTTTGTCTGTTGTTAGGTACATGCATATTAAGGATTAATATGCCCTGTGGTAGAATTTACCCCTTTGTCACTAAGTAATCCCTTTCTTTTCCCTGATAACTTTCCTTGCTTTTAAGTCTGATCCATCTAAAATTAGTATAGCTAGCTCTGGTTTCATTCAACAATATAGTTTTCTCCAACCACGCACGAATCCATGTATGTATTTATAGTCAAGTAGGTTTCTCTGTCTTAAATGGTACATATAGACCACTAACGCTCAAAGTTATCATTGATATAGTTGGATTAATATTCACTGTATTTGTTGTTATTTGTTGTGTATTGGCCTGTTCTTGATCCCTATTTTTGTCTTCTACTTTTTTCAGCCTTTTGTGGTTTTAATTGAATACTTTCAATGACTTCATTGTTTCTCTTTACTTAGTATATCAGTTATACTTCTACTTTTTAAAAATTTTAGTGGTTGCCCTGGAATTTGCAACGCACGTGCACAACTAATTCAAACCCGATTTCAAATAATATTATACCACTTCATGGATCATGCACATACTTTATAATAGCAAAACAGTCCTAATTTCTCCCTCTTGTTCCTTCTTTATTGCTATCATTCTCTTCCTTATTGCATAAACATATATATGTATAATTCACATGTGTGCGTTTTCATAATTCAAGACATTTTGCCATTATTTTGAATAAACTTTATCTACAGATATTCCTCGTTTAACAACCGAGTTCTGCTTCTGCAACTAGGCTGTTAAGTGAATTGGTCACTAAAGGAAGAATCATATAGTATGTACATTGTGGTATTCCAAAGAAGAAATGGTCAAAGGAAACTCCAACTTGATGACTTTGCTTTTATTTGCCTAACTCTTACGTGAAGTACTGTAATGTATAACATAAAACTACCATACTACACTGTACGGTACAACCTGCAAAAGTTATAGTACTGTTAAACAAGGTGTACTGTACAAAAACAAAAGATATTGAGGCTCTATAAACAAGATGTACAGAGCTGTACAAAAAAAGACGGGTTGTAAGTCCAAATGGTGAGTTGCAACTGCAAACAGTAATTAAACAGGCAGGTCATTAAACAAGGAACGTCTATATTAGATAAATTAAGAATGAAATAAATGGAAGTTTTTAAATTTACCCCTACTTATTTCTTCTTCAATGCTCTTCCTTTCTTTATATACATCTAAATTTCTGACCTATCTTTTTCAACTCTCTAAAGAATTTCTTTTAACCATTCTTATAAGGTAGGTAGGTCTACTAGCAATAAATTCTCTCCATTTTTGTGTTTGAAAAAGACTTAATTTCTTTTTTCACAGGGTGCAAAGGAATTTCACAGGTTACAAAATTCCAGATCAGTGAATTTATTCACGTAGTACTCTAAATATTTCATTCCGCTCTTCTTGATTGTTGTGTGTTTTCTGAGGAAATATTGGATGTGATTCCTATCTTTACCCCTCTATTGAGTAGGTATTTTCCCCTCTGACTTCCTTAAGGATATTTTCTTTGTTTTTGATTTCTGGTAGTTTAAAAATGATGAATAAGCTTATGTACAGTTTTTTGTTTTGTTTTGTTTTGTTGTTTTGCTGTTTGTTTTTTGTTTTCTGTTTGGCTTGGTTTTATTTGGTTTGAGCTTGGCTGGGTTGTCTGATAATTAATTCGGTTTGGTATTCTCTCAATTTCCCAGATCCATGGCTTGGCATCTCACATTAATTTGAAGTCATTAGTGTTTTAATCATATTTTCCACTCACTTCTCTCTTTCTTCTGATGTTCCCATTGTGTGTATTTTATGTTTGTGCATGTTCTGCTGGCCTTGAATTTTCTGCTGTTTTTATTGTTTTTGTTTATTTGTTTGTTTGTTTGCAGTGTTTGCATTTCAGTTTTATAGATTTCTGCTGATATATGTTCACGATTCTTTCCTTAGCCATTTCCAATTTACTAATGCACTCACTAAATCCATTCTTCATTTCTGCTTTTGATCTCAAGAATTTTTGTTTCTTTCTTAGGATTTCCATCTGTCTGCTTACATTGTCCATCTGTTCTTGGATGATATTTTCTTTACCCCATTAGTTCCTTTTGCACATTAATACTAATTGTTTTAAAATTCTTCATCTAATAATTCCAACATCCATGCTATGTTCAGTTCTGATGCTTGCTCCTTATCTTGGAATTCTGTTTTTTTGCCTTTTTGTAAACCTGTAAATTTTTGTCTTGATACATGACATGTTGTGGCAAGTTAAAAAAAAAAAAAAACCCACTTTTCACAGGCACTTTGTAAGATGATGGTAAGCTGTGAGAGGTATTCCACTGTTTCTTTCTGGTGACACAGGGTGACTGGATGCCTGGAGTTAAGTATTTCCCTTTGTCCAGGTCAGTTAGACAGAGAAAATACCCAGCAGGTCAGGCTGGTTAATTGGTTGCTCCTGCGGCTGAGCTTTGTTAAGATAAATGGAACACTCTGGTGTATTTCATAGTATTTCCTTTACTCCTTCCCCTCCTACAAACATTCAGGGATTTTCCTCTAGGATTTACTGTGACAACCTCATTGAGTTCCTAGTGGTAACAGTAAAGTGTGACCAGGCCCCCAGAGTTTAACTCACAGACGTGTCCCTACCTAACCTCCAGCAGTGTTCCAGTTAACAGCTTAGGTTTTCCTGCACTGAGTTCCTGGCCACTTCTCCCTGGGGCCTTTGCTGATCTGTCTCTCCCTGGGTGGAGATTTGCCCCATTCTCACCTCCCACAGGATGCAGGAAGAGTTGCTGATATTTTTTCAGTCTGTTCAGCTTTTTACTTGTTGTTAGGATGGAGCATTGACTTCCTAAATATAGAACTGAAACTGGAAATCATATTTCATTAATTTTTACCCTGCTGGGGCAATATTTATTTCTCCCTGCTTGCTTTCCTGCCCTGAGGAAACAGGAAATATTAGACCAGTTTTATACATTGGATCTTACTTTGTCTCTGTCACTTAAAGCTTAGACGATCTTGATTTTTTTCCTCTGTTTTGGTATCCTTTCCTTCCTCAACATGTCCCCATTGTTTCATTGTCCCTCTTAAATGCCTGTGTGTTTGGAAATATATTTATTGTTTTCCTTTTAAAATAAATGGGCAATTCCATCTTTTGCTATTTTTTAAAATCAGTAGTTTAGGGTTTCAAAAGTGAACTCATTGGCTACTTACCCCTAGAACTACCTAGTCACTTGGTAGCCAAGTGCCAAGTCCTCACTAGTTCATAACAGGAAAGATACTTATGTCTTCTTTTATTGTAACTAGATTTTTTAACAAAAGAATCACTATTAGAAACATATCCCCTGTGTGATTGGTAAGCCCATCTTAGTTTTAAAATAGAAACTTACTTCCACACACAGAATACGTAACTGCCTGGAACCAACTCATGTTTCGTTATCTATCATCATTCTTACTAAAGGAACCAAAGGGATTTTTTGCCATGTGCTCACCCATGCGTGTACATGTGTGCCTGTGTGTATCAGCCAGCAGTAGTGGCTCCACCTTACCAGAGCTGTTCCATGGAAGGCAGACAGAGCACACAGTTCCTTCATCTCACAACTTCCCCTTTCATCCTGGCTGCGACCTTGCTTTGGCTGTTTGCAGTCACAAAGGTCAAAAAACTGAAGTTAACTCTTGAGTACAGCGCCTGCGTTGTGTAACATTTCACTCACTGTGGCAGACAGAACCTGGTCAGCCTCAGTGTATTCTGAAGCTACTCCAGGTATGTTTCATCATCTTGTTCTTCGACCGGGAGCGCAACCCCGCGTACACATCTGTCAGAATACACTCCTGCAGAAAGGCTGCAAATTCAGCCTTGAATTAGATACACTGTGTGTGCTAGAAATGCAACTAGAATGATAAATTAATAAAATGCATTTATAGTGTATTCTGCTTTTCCCTTTCAGATGGATTATTCATTTCTTACCAGTCTGTAAGTGGTGCATGTCTCCTAGATTGCTCTGCATCTATTCAACAGTTAAATCCTTTCTCTGTACTCTGTTAATGTGCATATTCTTTTTCCTTCTGTGTATTTAACACATTTCTTTCTGCCTTAGAAGACATTGTAGCCAAATATTCCATCTTAATTCACTGCCATATGATTTCTGGCATTTTTAAATTTCTCTATCTTTTCCTTCACCATATAAAATATGGCTTTTTAAAAATTCCTTCATTCGATAAGTATTAATTGACCACTTTTCCTGTTTTTTAAGTGACAGTACTTCAGATTGCTTAAAATTATTATTTGTTGCTCATCTGACTCTAAGCGTAGGGGTATGAAATTGCCTCATTTGTAAATGTATCCACTGCCTGGAAGAAAAGGTTAGTGTGTTATTTTCCCTCTCTGTTTGGATCTCTCTCTCTCTCTCTCTCTCTCTCCTCCTCTCTCCCTCTTCCTATTTTTCTTTGTGATTACAAGCTTTATTTAGTTTAGAGCGTTGGCCTCAGTGACTTATTAAAGATGGTTTACTGTGTGGAATAGGGAAAAAATAGTCACAAGACATTCAGTTGTGTTTCCTAAAAAACTGAACTCTGCAAAAAGAGACTATGTTCCCCGACACGTCCTCAGAATGCTCATAGCAGGCTTACCCTTAACCTGGCTTCGCCTTATACCCATCACTACATTAAAAGGCTCCAAGTTCAGACTCATCTGAATCACATAAAATGAGTCATACACGGTTCCTGAAAGAAATTATTATTTTCTACACACTTCAAATGGGGCCGTCATCATATTAGACACTGGATTGCAGAGGTGTAAGACACAACCATTAGGAAGCAGACCATAGTAATTATAACTCAGTGTGGCAAACCCTTCATGTCTTTATTTCCAAGGTGTCCTCAGAACAGAGAAGAACGCAAACCAGAAAAGTGATTATAAAAGAATTTCTGTAGGAGCTAAGTCCTAAAGAATGCATAGGGGTTCAATGTGCAATCTGCAAATAATTCTAAAAAGATGAGGAAAATATCGCATACAAGAGAGGTCATGCGGACTAGGATTTGTAGGTAATCCTGTGGATGAAGAGAAAGTGGCATGAGAAGAGAAAAGAGAGAGATGACACTGGGGGTGTGGAGAAAGATAGACCTTGAGCCTAAAATTCACAGCTCAAAAATGGCACATTATATCGAACCATTCAACGTATTATGTAATCATATTTGTGTTAGTAAAAAATAAGGCTGTGGCAGTGGAAAGAATGAGCCTAAAGAAACACAGAGACAGCTGCTGAAGATCTGAGTGGGAAGAGGGTAGCAGGAGGGAGGAAGAGTGGACTAAAGTGCCACTCAAGAGAGGAAAAGGACAATGTAAGCGACTAGCTGGGCAGTTTGGGGGAATGTCTAGGTTGGTTTCTAGGTCTCTGACTTAGATGCATAGAGTGATATTGGATTTTTGGTGCTGGGGATCGAACTTGGGCCCTTGAGCTTGGTAGGCAAGCACTCTACCCACTGACCTAAATTCCCGGCCTGTAGGCAGATTTAATCCCAGATACAAGGTAGACCTGTAACTGAGAGAGCCTAACAAAGAAACAAGGACATGAAAATTTAAGAGGCAGCAGAAGAGATCATGCACCATTAGGCAGCTTCTGGCCGAAGCCGTGGAGTGGTACTGATGGTTTACAAATGTGTTTAGAAAAACATGGAACAGTACAGCTTAAACTGTGGGCTTCCTTGCTAATTAATTCACTTCCCCATCTTCCATATACATTTCTCTTCTCTCCAAAAATCCATTTCAAAATGCCTCATCTCAAAGCTTCTTAGTGTCTGGAGGAAAGTTGAACATGAGACATTCAACTCTAACTCCATTTTCTTAAAAAAAAATATAAATGCTTAAAATAAATGACTTCAAGAGTCTGTTGAATTTTACTTTCTTTCCATTTCTCCCACTTTTTATCCCTGGTTTCCCTTTCCTTCTCTCTCTTAATCTCCCTCTAGTTCTTCTTGATTGTCTTTGTCTGTTTTGCTGTGATAACAAAATAGTTGAGGCTGAGTACTTCACAAAGAGAAGTAGTTTATTTGGCTCCTGGTTCTCTTGGCTGGGAAGTCCACGAAGCATGTTCTTGACATCTGGCAAGGCTGTCTGGATGTGTCCCAGCATGTCATCAACCAGCCACATGCAGAAGGAGCTTGTGTAACTGAAGAAGCAAGAGTGGAGGGAAGGACCAGGCTCTCTCTTTTAAGAGGATTCACTTTCATGGTCAATAACCTGGTCCTGTGAGAACCACACTAATCCCTTCTGAGGCTGGTGAGCATGTAATCTAATCATCTCTTAAAGTCCCTGACACCTTAATATTATTACATTGCAGATCAAGCTTCCGGCACATAAAATTTTGGTGACAAAACATAACATTCATCAAAATGTTTTCTTTTTCCACAAAATAAACAACTGAAATCCTTATAGTCTGACATCTATCACTGATGTTCTGTAGAAAAAGCAGGCTGTAAATCGTGAAGCAGAATTATTGGAGCTACTTTTCAAAGGTGAGCAAGAGAGAAAGGAAAGGTTTATAAGGTAATAGATCACTGTCATTTAACCTGTCCATGAGGACAGAGGACCACACCATTCACATGGTATTCACTGCAAAGACAGCAAGGATAAGAGTACCCTGATCTTCGGCGGACATTCTCCAAATGAGTGGTGAGAACCCTGAAGCAAACCTTCATCCTCCTCCCCAATGGTCCAAACTGCTGCATCCTCCCTCCAGCCCCTTGACTTTCTTATGTACATTCTGACCTCTTTACTTCATTCATCCTTAGCTCCTCTTAGGGTAACCCATGCTGGGCTTTGTTCATCCTTCTTTCCTTTTATGAGATCAACTGATTCCCTTGCACTTGCCACATTCTTTGCTCAAAACCAACGTGCAGATATTATTTCCAGATAAATTCTACCCAGTAAAATATACTTCAATTAAAAATACTTTGAGTTCTTATGCACAAAAACCACACGATTCTGGGTATAAAGATTAGTTTGGCATTCTGCAGTATTGATACAGCTCATTAATTTAATTTAACAGCCATTCGGTCAAGCATACATCCCTGTGCTGATCGCTGGTGATGGAAACCCTGAGGAACTCACAGCTGAGTGGGAGAGACACTGAGCAAACCAAAAGTCTCTATCCAAGATAAACTCTAGCTAGAGAGACTCGGAGAGCACAGGACAGATGAATGGACTCCAGACAGGGGAGACAAGAGAAGCTTCCTGGAGAACATGGTACTTAACAAAGCTTATGAGGGCCAGGAAGTGACGGCTGGATGACAGAAGAGGTAGGAGACTGCACAAGTCTTGAAAACCCCTGAGACGCAGAGGGAATTTTAAATAGTTTGTCACGGCTACAGTAGAGAATGCACGCAATCAGTGAGGAGAACAGTCTCAAATAGGAGGCCTCATATTTTTTAATATGTCATGTTTTTGAAGTCTCGAGATGCATCACCTACGGAGTTTACTAAAGGTAAGTTCCTGTCCTGATCCAGGGACTCTGATTTAGTAGGGCCCCTGTAACAAGCTGCCTTTATGATTCGCTGTTCTGGGTCTTGAAGAGTATTGAATGCTAAGCAAAGATGTTTGAAAAGAATCCTGAAAAATTGAAGGAGACCCTGAAGATAACTGAGCAGGATACGGAGAAGATCCACTGGTGGAGAAGTTGAGACAGAAAAGACTCAGACTGGAAACTGTTTCTAAAACAGTTCCAGGGTTCCACTTGATGACATTTAGCCACAAGAGAGATTATACATTCTTGCTTTCATTTTTAATTTCTCAGAGGAATGTATCTAAACTGTATTATACTGCAAAGGCCTGAGATAATGAAAAACTAAAATTTCTGGGCCTCACTCCTTGATTATCAGGATACCTGGTTGGGAGCCGGTAATCTGCATTTTACTGAGTCCCTAGAATTAGTTTCATGTGCCACCCAGTGTTCCTGGAGTGCAGAGCAGACAGGGATGGTAAATTTCACACCAACCTTGAAATGGCCTCTTGGGCTTTGATCAGTGCTTTTGAGATACATACAATAGAAGAAAGAAAAACAGAAAGAAGAAAAGGAAATTTTAAAACGTTTTAATTGTAAATTTACAACATTTAAATTATACTTTTCAGCAAACCGGCAGTTTCGGGTGGAAAAGATTACCCAAGGTTACTTTGCCATTTTGCTTTCTAGGAAATTCCAGAAAATTCCCCAGGTTTAAAAGACTCAGTATGGAGGAAATTGGGCCCCTGCTTTTTACCTGTAAATTGAGGTTGTGCTTTTCCTGCCACAGACCCCATGCTCCCAGAAGCTGCACTGTTAAGTGGGCGGAGGCTCTCTGAACTTAGATCAACTGCAAACGGTTTGCACGCTAACCTAGTCCACCAAATGAGTGGCCTGGCCGACGGTGTGAATGCACTTCCTGTATCACCCAACTTGAGGACACCCCAGGACCACACAAAACCCCAAGCTCGGACATAAGGCAGCATGTGCGCAAGTGCCCACAAAGCCCTCTGAGTGTGTACCTCTTTCTGCAGGATAAACTTCGTTATACCTCTAGCTTGAAAACTCTTTTTCTGTGATGAAAGTCAGCAGACCTACAACCTACTCCGCAGCTAGGGTGGGCTGGGTTCCCCATCTGCACTTCAGGGAGCCTCTTCAGACCCCATCTGGTGACATTGTCTAGTACCTCAAAGACCCAGCACAGAGCTGCTGCACTACCCTGAAAAGCCCTGTGCAGGCAGTTCTGCCCGTGCCTTGGTGCCTCCTGCAGAGCTGAAACACAGAGCAAAAAGCCCTCCTGCAGACCCCGCAGGCTGGGAGTAAAAGCACAGCAGCTTCTAACAGTCACCCGGAAACAACCATATAGATAGATGTATCTTAAAAAAAAACATTGCCAATGCTTCTGTGAAGCTTAAGGAGCATCTTGCTAAAAAGAAATCAGGTGATTTCTTTTGAATTAAAGTTAAGCACTTGGCTTAGTTTCCTTTCATTTTTCTTCTTGTAAATCTCCAACCACATTAATTAAGCAGGTGTTTAAAACTTGCAGCCATCCTGACATAGGCCACGCGGCAAGCCGGTGAAATTCGACAGCAGTGAGCATCCCCCGCTTCGGCAGGACCAGTCTGTCCCTCAGCTCCCTTCCCACCGCCAGCCCACATGCCCGCCTCCCGCTGCCAAGACCTGCCCGGGGACCGCTTCACCGGAGGCCCACGGCTGACTCCTTTTCTTCTCTGGTATAGATAAAGTACAACAAACGTATGAACAATAAAAAGGAGGCTCTGCCATTTCAAACTGAGCAGCTTGGCGAGATCAAGGCAGAGGAGAGTCCAGTGACAGCAGGGAGCCGGCCGCAGCAGGGGCGGAAGGTGGTTCTCGGGCTTCGTCAACACCAGCACCCAACAAGAATGCAAGCCCTGAAGTTAGTGTCTTCTCCTTCTCGCCCTTCCTTCCTCCTTCCCTCCCTTTCTTTCTTCCTTCCTTAAATATTAATGCAACACCTATCATGTGCTTAGCACAATAAATCAATGGTGAACAATACAGGCAAAAATACCTGCCCCCTTAAACTTTGCGTTCTAAGCGAAATCAGAGCATACGCAACTAGAACAATTAATGGGCAGAAACAATTACTGACTGGACACAGTTATAGAGTTACCAGCGTGTTGTGGTGAAGCATAAGATGAGGACCTTCGGCAGGGGAGAGCTAGTGAAAAGCACCTTTGACCTTCAACACACAGCATAAGAAGGGGTCAGGAAAGCCGGAGGCCATATATATATATATATGATAAATAGGAAGTAGAGAAAAGTGCAAATACTTCCCTAAATTACCTATTCCATAGTCTCCAAAATATTTTAATATATATGCTAATTTGTTTCCTTTATACTACTAGTTTATCTTCATTTGTTTATCTTTGTTCGTTGAAAAGAAAGTTTGGTGTTATTATCTGCTTGTTTCTTCTTTGTTAGAATCTTTTTGGTCTATACCTTGTACCCTGAGTAACTACTTTTTTTTTTTTTTTTAATTTACCCAGAACGTGTATTGGTACATTGTATACATAGTGACCACATTCATCGTAGTTAATTTGCATCTGTACATGATACATCTTGGTTCCTCCCCTTCTTCCCCACCCCTCCCTTCTACCCCCTTCTCTTCCTCTCACCCTTTCCCTATTTACAGTAGCTTTATTTCTGTTTTTCCCCTTTTTCTCTTTCTTTTCTTTTTCCTTTCCTTTTTTCCCCCTCCTGCCTTTCTAATTCTCCTCCCTATTGAATACTATCTTTCTTTTACTTAGTATCTATTATACTTTTTTGTCCTTATTTATGCTTCTGGTTTCTCATACCAGAGAAACAATTTGGTACGTACTGGTGTGTCTGATTTATTTCACTTAAGAGTATGTTCTCGGGGCTGGGGATTTAGCTCAGTGGTCAGAGTCTCTGCCTCGCAAACACAAGGCCCTGAGTTCGATCCCCAGCACCTAAAAAAAAAAAAGAGTATGTTTTCAAGCTACATCCACTTACCTATAAATATCTCACGTTTATCCTTTTTGTGGCAGAGTAATACTCCATTGTACAGAAAAACCTGAATAACTACTTCAAAAATAATGATACATAGTGCTATTAATTATTGTTATTCTCCTATAATTTTGTTATGAAACTTGGTTTTATTTTTTCATAAAATAAAAAATAAAATGGGAACATGTGTGGGAGTTAAAAAAAGAAAGCTGGAGAAGCGGTGCTGCTTTGTGAAAACTCTGGCTTCTAGGACTTGGGTGGGACAGACTTATCTCCTGGAGATCACTGTCCTGCGTTATTGTTCATTGCTTTTCAGTAAGAAAACACATTTTCTAACTCTGCTTGGAAAGTTCACAGAGCTGTGTGAGGGAATCTCTAAAATGAAGAGGTCGCTCTGTGTGTGTGTGTGTGTGTGTGTGTCTGTGTGTTGTGTGTGCACGCACAGTACTATGAATTGAATATAAAGTCTTTGAATGAAGTTACATCTCCAGCCAATTGTATTGTATTGTATTGTGTCGTATTGTATTGTGTTGCGTTGTATTGTGTTGTATTGTATTGTGTTGTGTTGTGTTGTGTTGTATTGTGTTGTGTTGTGTTGTATTGTATTGTATCATGTCGTATTGTGTTGTATTGTATCGTGTTGTGTTGTATTGTGTTGTATTGTATTGTGTTGTGTTGTATTGTATTGTATCATGTCATATTGTGTTGTGTTGTGTTGCATTGTATTGTGTTGTATTGTATTGTTTTGTATCGTGTTGCATTGTATTGTATTGTGTTGTGTCGTGTTGTGTTGTATTGTGTTGTGTTGTATTGTGTTGTGTCGTATTGTGTTGTGTTGTGTCGTATTGTGTTGTGTTGTGTTGTGTTGTATTGTATCATGTATTGTATTGTATTGTGTCGTGTTGTGTTGTATTGTATCATGTATTGTATTGTATTGTGTCATGTTGTGTTGTATTGTATTGTGTTGTATTGTATTGTGTCGTATTGTATTGTTTTGTATCGTGTTGCATTGTATTGTATTGTGTCATATTGTATTGTATTGTATGGTGTCGTGTTGTGTTGTATGGTATCGTGTCATATCGTGTCGTGTTGCATTGTATTGTATTGTGTTGTGTCATGTTGCGTTGTATTGTATTGTGTTGTGTCATGTTGCGTTGTATTGTATTGTGTTGTGTTGTGTTGTGTCGTGTCGTGGTGTGTTGTGTTGTATTGTATCGTGTCGTATTGTGTTGTGTTGTGTTGTATTGTATTGTGTTGTGTTGTGTTGTATTGTATGGTATTGAGACGGGTTCTCACTAAGTTGTTAAGTTGCCCAGGCCGGGCTCCAACTTTCCATCTTTCCATCTCAGCCTCTCCGAGTGCTGAGAATCTAGTTGTTCATTCTCTTCTAAGTTTAAGACAAGAGTATGTTGAGTGTGCGAGGATCAGAAACCAAAAAACCATAAAAATGCCAGTGAAGAAGGACAGGGCGGGAGCAGACCTGCTCCCCGCAGTAATTAACCTTCTTTGCAAGTTCTGCATTCGGCGCAATTCCTCTGAGCTCAACGACTGGAAAGAGGAAGGCATCTTGTCATCTGCAGCAATTATATGGGCTGTTATTTGAATCCTTGAAATTGGTTTGACCTGAAGATGAAGACGATTTAGGGCACAATTTGCTCTGGTTCTGGGGTAGAGGTACAGGAGCCCTAGACGCCCCATTGTGGATCCTGGAAGGGCAGACACATACAACCCTCTGCCTCTCTGATTTGTGCCTGTCACGGCGATGCGAGGCGATGTGATCTGACACCAATTAGCTGGCGTGCACAAAAGTTGCCCCTTTCTCCAGTTAGCAGTAACCATGGTGTGTCATGCTCCTCTTCAAACCTGACAAGTGGCGTACAAGGCATTGCCTTCATTAAAGCACATCGGGGCTGACAGGCCCCGAGCTGCAGGCAGACCCCGGAGGGCAGAAAATATTGGCCACAAGCACGGCATGGGGAAGATGGAAACTCCTGATCTGGGGACCAGAAAAAAACAACCAGGAAAAATTTAAGTTTATTACTGCCCTAAAGCATGAACTCTCTAGGCATCTGCAAACTCCGCCTGCATCTCTGGGGACTCCTTGGTCTAGAAGGAGGAAAGATGCTTCCTAGAAGATCACCAGGCTCAACTCTAGTGGAGGAAGAGGACCCAAGTTTCCTGCCTTCCAGGGAGCTGCAAGTTTGGAACCTTCAGGTGCTTTTGAAAATGGTCAGCCTTCTCACAACCTGACAAGGAACCAACACAATCTAAAAAACACAACAATGGCTGCCATTTCACTGCTTATAGCAGTGTTCATTTAAATCATGGGCCTCGGTGCATAAAAGCACGAGTATGATCAGAACACTCTCTGCACGCCTTTCCCTGCTGGAGCTGCTACTTTGTGCCTCTTCTCAGCCTGGTAACTATTGCTGGCTCCCAGTTGCTTAAGATCTCCAAATTCCTCAGACCAGAATTATTTTCAGTTCATGATGCCCTATACATTTTTTGAATGATATCACATCTCATAGCTAACACCAGTCCTCTTTTTGTATAGAAGAGAGAGTCCTCTTTTCATCAACTATGAAATTTTCTGTAGTTTTAAACAGGAAATAAGTATATATTTGAAAGACACAGGAAGATTCCTAGGAGATATTTTAAAATCAAAAAAAATTGTATGTAAAATAAAATATATATGATCTTGTTGTTTTTTTTAACTATGTATTTATCTGCTTATTTTATTGATGGAATAGGCAGAACTTGTAAAGCCCAATAAGGAAGAAATTCACTGTTTTCTATCACGTATTTCCAAATTCAGGGGCATTTTACAACTAGCATGCATATGTAGGTATTAATGATATAAACTTCCTCTTAGGGAAAATAATTTACATATCACATCTAAACCACAGTGTTCGTTCAAAAAGAAACATGTCCTCCCCACCTCTTCAACATTTCCAGGAGAATATCTACCCCTTATTCCAAGCCACCTACAAATGCCATATTTCGCTTGAACAGTTCTAGAATCCTTTCTTTGAGGTGCTGAGAACCGAACCCAAGGTGATCATATTGAAGAACATCCCCATCTCTTCTTTTACATTATTATTTTTGAAAGAGAATTTGGCTGAATATCCTAGGCTAGGCTCATAGGCTCAAACGTTTAACCTTCCTGCCTGAGCCTCCTTCTAACTCTCAAATTCAAAAACTATTGATAGAGACAAAATTTATCACGGATTACCCGAAGGAATGGCAATTCTGCCACCTCCTTCCATTGTTATTTTCTAAGCATGACTTTGGGGGGCTGTAAATTTTAAAAGATGTCCAGTGCAGAAAAGGTCCTTTGGTCAACCAAGTTTGGCAAACGCTACATATATTTATTTCCTCCTTTTTCCAATCTCAGAGACTCAGAATACGTGCAAACACCTCCAAGGTTCATGAGACAAAGAAAAAGCCTTTGGTAGCCTAGAATTTCTCAAGCCTGCACAGTAAGGAACTACTTTTAAGCACAATACGTGAAACCTGCTCAGAAAATGCCATCTTGGCTCTCAGCAGTCCCCATAGCTGCTCCTAGTTTGCACCCTACAAACATCGAACTCAACCCTTCCTGCTTTGCCCACCCTACCTACTAATCCAGAGAAACGCAATTACCTAATTGAAACTGCTTTGGATATCATCTATCTCCTTATATTTATGCACTTTGAAACTTGTAATTTGATTAATGGTGACATTTTTACTTGTATCCAAAAAAGTCACCAAATTTTGGTAGTTTTAGGAACAGGCACCCTGCTGAATTCCTTTCAAATGTCATCAAAGACAATCCACAAAACCATCCTATAAGGTAAGCACTGTTGTTCTCGATTAGCGAAGAGGCAAAGGACCTGTAGGAGGTCAAATGCCCTTGCCCATAATAACAGTGAATAATGTAAACATTGTTCTTCAGCCATTCTTCCTAAATATATTTTGTTCGTTTATGTGTTGTGAAATAGGTGTGTCCCTCTTCCCATTGGTGCACAATACCTCCAGTAGAAATGGCCCATGAAATGTACAGGAGGTCAAAGCGTGCCCTGGGGAATGTGCTTCTGCCGGCTTGATATGACACGCTACTCTTCTGTTCCCTTTGCCTCATTCTACTTCATTCTGGGCCTCATCAGCTTTCACAAATCTTTTATTGCCGCATTGTGCATATGCTATACAAATAGAAGGTGGCACCATGGAAACACACTGCATCTCTCGCACTTCCAATACATCTCCTTGCTGTCACAGATCTTTTTTCTCTACATAGTGGCATCATCATAAAATATTACGAAAATGAGCTGGAATTGAGTTCCAGTAATAAATGCACTTTCATACTACAGAGCATTAGCCCTAGCCAGTCAATTAGCATACAGCGCGTTGCACTGGAGAAGATTTGTCAAGAGCCCAGTTTGTCATCTATAGGTAAGTAAAAGGCGGTTAATGCAAATTGCATTTCCGAAAGCACTTCCTAATCCCACTAAGCACAGTCGAGGAAGGACCTTGAGCCTGCAATCTAAAGACTGCAACGAGCGTGAGTGTCTTGGCTGCGCTTGGCATTTGTGTGAGCATCTTTCTCCAGAGGGCACTTTGCAGTTGTCCCATTTACTCCTCCTCATTACTCTCATTTGGTAGCTCCGATGTATTACATACAAGAGTATAAAAACCAAAGCAAGTGTTAGTTGCAGCTCCCCAGAGCATGCAGCTTAAACTGTGCTAACAGACGGTTCAAAGCAAACTCGTACAAAGACTATTTACCCTCTGTACGGAAAGGCCCCATGTCAGAGGGGGCTGGCCATGGCAGAAGGTGATTCACCTCACCCAGGTGGCAGTGTAGCCAATGAGGACATGATGCATTCCATTTGTTTTACTTGTGGGGAAACCAAGCCAAAGATCAGATTTAAGGTTCAAATATTCAGTCTGTTATTACTAAAACAACAAGCAAATGCATTTTAAAAAGACTTGAAACAATATGAAGAATTTCATTGTAGAAATGACTTTAAATCAGATGTACCAAAAAATACATAGCACCAAAACAGTCCTCCTGGCCATGTTAACAAGAGTGAATTATTTCTGAACCTGGATGCATGGGCACACACAAGAATCTCATATAGATGCACATTAGTAGTTTTACAAATACAGCTCAGGAGTCAGGATTTCAAACTTGCACTTGAGGATCTGGCAGACTTTATCATTTATGCATATGTGGTTTCTCTCACTGCCAGGAAAGTTTGTCTACCTTGAAGTCTGGATGGACTGTGTCACTTGCTTTGGTCAGTGAAATGTGGGGAATCGATGTGAGAAGACCCCATATGGAAGAACAAAGAGCCAGCACATAATTCAACACATTCTCCTCTTTCCTTTTCTGTGACAACCACTCGGCCGCATTGGCTTAAAAGGGATAGCAAGGACAGTCACAGAGCACCCAGCTGACCCTCTGTGGACATAGACTATGAGCAGGAAATAAATATGTTATTTAAAACCACTGAGATTTGGGAACTGTTTGTTATCATAGCATAATCGAGTTGATCCTGACTGTCACACGACCTCAACATAAATCTGTTATAATCAGCTAATAGCCAAGCCAAAGTGAAAACTCTCCCTACCTCAGCCCTTTACTGCCTTTCAACTAGAGAGCCTCAAAGTAACCCTGAAGACCTCAGATGCCACCATCTGGTCCCTCTATATCCTAGTTGGCAAATAAATGATCCACAATGTTTGCATATATTTAGCCTATATACCTTTCCTATAAATAAAACAGTTTTAATAATTAAACACTTGTACAAAAAAAGAACTTGTACAGAAAAATATTTATATCCATCTTCCTTAGCACAACTATTTACATCTCTATGTGCCCATGTAATTTCACATGGTTGTAATCAGCATTTATATATATTTGTGCGACGCTTTTATTAATATATTTATAGGCATTTTTTATGCTTCTATAGTTTTGTTATTTATCATGTTTATGACTATATATTAACAGGTTTGTGTATCACAGTTTAATTAATTCTTAGCTGAAAAATATACATGTGTGTGTATAAATAAATACACATATTATATATGTATATTTTTATATATATATACATATTATCCATATATTTTCCTATTCTAAATTGGTTCCTGGACCCTTTTCAATATTTTTCATTGTTCTTCCATGTTTCTGAATCACTTATGACCTCTTCAAAAAAAAGTTAAAATCAAAGGAAAATTATCTTCTAAAATATTTATATATATCCCTGACACTCAAAGAGGCTTTGCTCCCCAATTTTGAAAAACAATTATTTTGACTGACTATGTTTAACCCATTGCATTAGTTTTCTCTAGCTTTATTGCAAAACAAACAAACACACCAACCTCCACCATATCTTTGCCCCTTTTTAAATCTTGCTTCACTCTTTGGTTCCTTTCTCATTAAACTGAAGGTCCAGGCCACCTAATGCACTCGACTGTATCCCTCAGGCTCTTTTTGTTTCACTCTTTTCCTCTAGGGTCTAAAATTTGTTTAGATGTTTTCCTTTTGAAAATAAAATTTGCTCCTTTTTTATTTGTCTGTTTATTTTAGCATAATTGGGGTAGCTCACCCTTTAAAGAAAAT
Organism: Hystrix cristata; assembly: GCA_004026905.1. Classification (NCBI taxonomy): domain Eukaryota; kingdom Metazoa; phylum Chordata; class Mammalia; order Rodentia; family Hystricidae; genus Hystrix; species Hystrix cristata. The sequence goes on along the minus strand of PVJO010012945.1, from coordinate 24,114 downwards.
ATAGGAAATTTTTAGAAGGTAATACGTATAAGAAGTGCCACTACCTAAATACACATCGATTCAATTTGCTGGTATTGTATCATCCTTTTTCTCATACATAAATTTCACCTGGCTTTAATCAAACTTCCTTTGTAATTTTATGTTATTTTCCCACATACCATGGCCTAATAGGCACTTTTCAAGCTATTATAGTTTTCATGAACAACATTTTTAATGGCCAGATACATTTCCATTGATTGGTGATACTGTGGTTTTATCAACAATTTCTGTATTGTTTTCTAAACTTACACAATGTTCTCGTTAAAACTTAGTGGTTTACAAAGGCGCCAAGAACATCTTTTCAACACTTGAAGCAGACTTTCTATGTTTCCCTAGTCAATGCTGTTATTCAAGTGTCTGCATCTTGTTTATTAGACTGCACTTTCAGCTTCTCTCAGCTATTCCTCTTCTCTCATGCTCTTTCTGCCTTCCAACATAGCTTGGAATTCCCTGTGACAAGCATTTGATTTGATTTTCCCCTTGTTACAAAGCACCTTCTAATCTGTCAGGAAAGCTCATGCTTTACATCGCTTCTCCATGAGCTGAAACCCAGCAAGGCATCAATGATTGTCAAACACATCAAACACTGTGTAAAGATGAGCCCAGAGGGCCTTAATTCAGAGAAGGGAGAGAGAGTTTGGAGGAGGGAGAGAGAGAGGACAGGTGTGCCTCCTCTGTGAGAGGGGAAAGAGTGATGATAAAGGGAAGTAGAAGGGCAGCTTTGATTTCTAGAAGGCACATGCTGCAGTGAGAAATGCCTAGGAATGAAATTGACTTCCATGATGGATTGTTGCACGTTGATAAGGGAGACCTGAAAACAGCGTCGGTTAAACACCACTATCCATTCAGTGCATTAATGAGATAGCTCTCAAAATTCACTTGTATAAAGAGGGCTATCAATACTGGAGAAGTCCAGAGGTACAGTGGCAGATTGGAGCAGGATGAATGTTTGCCAAGGGAATGGGGATTTTTCTTGCTGTTCCTCATTTTCTTACACACCACGGTCAAAGTTTGGCAATGCCCAGAAGTCTGAAAAACCCAGACTCGTGCTTGTAATAGTTGTATGATAATTTCATTATACTGGGTGTGAGAGCATCAATGAATCATTCACTCTGGGTAACTCTTGAAACTCACAACATTCTGGTGGCACAGACTCCAGGAAGCCTTTAGGTCTCGGCTATTTACTGTTCCAAGATCTGTGCAAAGATCACACTGACTTGACTGGAAACTTTGTTCTTATTGCTGTGCTATACTGATAAACAACAGGCACTCATTTAGTGTTCATTTAATCATTCGTGTATACCCTACTAAATATTCCTCAAAGAATTGAAAGTGGTTACTATATTCTTATGAGAAAAGCTCAGCTGGTTTTCTCAGCAGAGTGAAAACAAAATAAAACAATAGCTTACTAGCAGCGAAATTGAATGCACTGTGGCCAGGTGAGATTTTTGCTAGTGACTGTATTAGAATACATTTGGTTAGGTATCGTATAAGTAAAATCTTCTATAAGTACAATGTGTATGTGGTTGGCATTCATGTTACAAATGACAATTTAAAAATAAGAGAAGCTTGAAGACTTCCACTTGTACATTATCAATTATATGTATAATTTAATCTTTGTACCATCATGAAACGTGACGGAAATGTAAGAAAATAATTTATAAATTTTCAAAACGAGTCAACCAGGAAAGGGAATTTCAAGGAAGTTTTTGAATATTTTAGGTAGATCAAGGGATTCATTTTTCTAAGAAACCAGAATTCCAAATGCTTGCATTGATAGCAGCCAGTAAGGATATGTTAACAAAATCTCCAGAACCTGGAGGCTTCAATGTTGTGAACCTCTAGAACAGGTAAAAGTGGCAGATGTTGTACAAAAATAAGGACTCTGGTCCATTCTATTCCACCCAGTCAACCAGCTTCACTGGGTCTATTCCCTACATGTTCCATTCTAGGGGATGTTAGCCACAGTACACAGTGGGAGAGAGAGAGTGTTGTAAAAACAAGGAAGTTGAGTGGAAATTACACCAGATACCATCCACATATCATTTCCAAGAATTCTGAGAGTGGCTCCCATGCTTAAAATCACTACATACCTAAAATGCCGGGTCTGGCCTTGGCTGAAGAAGAAGTCAATTATTTTATCTTTCCAAAAAAGAAATACATGACAAAAAAGAAGACTCAAAGGTATGGTCATTTAGAAGTCCCATAGAGCAATTGCCAGAACTCTTATCAATCACTCTAATTCCTTTTCATTTACCAGATCTTATAATCAGTTATTTAATGCGTGGTCACTAACACAAATTTTTGAACACCAAAGATAAATGGGAAGTTCCTAAAATAGCCTCAAAAACAAACAAAGAAGTGAATAAGGTCATACAAAGAACAACAGATATTAGAAAAGTATAGGATTTTCAATAGCAACAGTTAGAAGCTGAATGAAAATAAAGTAATGCTTTAAAATTCTAAGAGAAAATTTATGACTAACATAGGATGCCATACCTGATATATTAGTTACACTTCTGGAGTCAGTAGTTTACAAGACAGCAGATTTAATACAGGACAAATACAAGTTACAAAATATACACACAAGCCAAATGCAAGAAGAGTGAGATTTTCCAGTGACCATGAGGTCACTTGAAATCAAACATAGTGAAACTCGCATTACTGACCCAAAGTTGTGGCCAGTCACATGACAAGACAAGATGGCAGCCAGTCATGTGACAAGACAAGATGGTGGCCCTGACTAAGATAGCATCCTGTGAAACAAAACAATCATCTAGGGAAAAAGTACAGATGACACTGTGAGCACAAAAGGGAATAAACCAGATTTGGCAGCTACTCAACCAGGCTACTGAGTTACCAACAGCTATTTTTCCCCAAAAGAGTGCAAAAGCTGAGCAAAGAATCATGGAGAACAGCAACACAAGTACAAAAGGGCATAATAACAGCCTTTCTGGCTGTTTAACTCATACGCGTGGAGTGACCACCAGTGGGAAAAACAAAGGAAAGAGGAGATAATTTAAGGCAGCCCTGTAGGCCTCTTACTGGATGAAAGAAAAGAAAAGAGGCCACTAACTTTTCCTCTCCCATCCCACATGGTGGGACCCACTAGGAAGCTCCTGCCAGCTCCATGAGAAAGCTCCTGAGTTCTCCACCCTAGGGGAGAAAGACAGGGAAAGAAGAAAACAAAACCTTTGTGGCATTTGAAGAGGAACAAACAAACAAACAAACAAACAAATTGTGACTAAAGGGCCTTAACAGCTCTCCTGACTGACTAAGCCAAACATGTTGCCAGGTTTTGGGTTTCTGAAATCTCCTTCTACAGGTGGTTTCTAGGCTCTTTCTGTCCTGAGCAAAGGGTTGATCATGACAAACACAAGTGATAGTAAAGTTTTATTAAAGGTAGGAAAGGAAATAAGCTCTACAAAGCAAGTTTGAGTCAAGCAAAAGTAGGAAAAGAAGTATACCCTACAGCATGAGGGTGGGCCATATATGCAAGAGAGAACACAGTGGCAAAAACTCAGTGGCAATTGTCCTTTTGGTATCATCCACTCCTCAGGCCAGGTCAGGTTCAGGCCACCCTATTGACAACCTGCTCAAATTCTCACAAGAAGTCCATGTGCAAGGTTTTGTGAACTGTTCTGTGCATGTTTTCTGGGATTTTGTAATTAGCAGATCACACCAAGTAACTCAGCCTGATTTGCCACACCCTAATCTCCTGTCTCAGGTAGAGGACAGTTTCAAAGGAAAAGAACAAATTAGCTTAGCTGATGGAGGAAAAGGCACCCTAAAGGGGTCTACACTTCCTTTGTAGAGCTTCAGGGGAAGTTGATACATTGAAAACTAAGCAAGTTCTTATATAAAGGCAATTATTAACTTCAGAATAAAAAGTGTCACCAGCAAGAAAAAATAATCATAGTACTATACTGTTGAACAATGCCTATGTAGTCATATAATGCAATAAATATGAATTTAATCAAAACTGGATTACAATTATGGTCTGTAAATGGAAGGAAGAAATGAAGTGTGTAGGGAGGACTGAAGTGGAGTATAAGAGTGCTGACTCCTTATTTATCACACTTGGAGTGATAAAAAGCACTTGTCAACAATTGCTAATAGGAACATGTTATTTGGAAAGATGGAAGTCAAATCATGGATGACTAGATGATAGATAAGTGGACAGATGAATGGGTAGATGATAGATGCATAGATAGATAAGTAGAGAGATGATAGATTGGCAAATAATTTACAGATAAGACAAATACTGAGTCTGAGGAGCAAGATTAAGGGATAAAGTGGGAGTAAGGAAAAGGCAAAAGAAGGTGCTTTTATTAAAGCTTTATAGTATTTATTATTTGATTATTGACCTCCACGTTCTAATTTCATGAATTCTTTTTGGAATAAACAAAATTTCTAGAAAGCAGAAAACAGTAGACATCTGCATCCTAAAGTTTTAGATAGTACATAAAAGACTGGGGGGAAAACAAGCATTGCCTTGGCCATACTATTACTGTGTATTGCTGTTTTTGCTTTGTTTTGTTTTGTTTGTGCCAGGGATCGAACTCAGGCCCTTGTGCTTGCAAGGCAAGCATTCTAACCACTGAGCTAAATCCCCAGCCCCTGGTGGGGTTCTTTTAATGTTTGCAATTAAATCTTTAAGAGTGGAGGGAAATTATACAGAATGTCTTGATCTCCTGGAAGAGTGGTTCATAGAGAAAAGAATAAAAATTCTTTATTATAAAATTAGAGGTAATTGTGTCTGAAGAATTGAACTTATAAAAATTATGCAAGTGATACATTCACTAATGGCCCTTCCAAAGTGTCTTTCCTAGTCAAAGGTGTTGAGCCTTTTCTACTTGATCTAAGAAGCATTCTTTGACCCTGATCATTCAGTGCTTAACCTTTCCTCAAATAACAGGCCCTTTTTGTCTCTGCCTTCTTTTGATCTGAACATTATGTTTTACTTGATTAGACACACAAGTAGTTTATATATACATACACACACACACATGCTCTCTGATGGCTCTATATTCTTTTTCAGGCAGAGTTAGATACATAATGTGCTGCATTTTGGATTTCTTCCCTGCAGATCCTGAACACGAGGGACTGAAGGGATTAACATTCCCTACGGAGTACTGAAAAACCAAAACAAAACCAGCCCTTTATCTTCAGGAACTACTGTGACCCTCAGAACTTGATGTTGTTGAAACTGGCCCAATATTCACAGGGAGGCCATGATGTTCTAAAGAACAAAAACAATTTCACAGACATCAACTTCAGACAAAATCACTCCAAGACCAAGAGAAAGTAAGGCTATCACATAAGTTTATCTAAAGAGAAAAACAAGGACACTGCCCAACACACAACATAAAAAAATATCCTCCTATGCCAGCTGATATGTGTGAGTAACGTTTGCTTCTGAAACGCAGTACAAACCTGTGAAATTCCTTTCCGGCTCAAAGTCCTACTGCCTATTTTTATTTTAACTCCTCTCAGTGGGGCTGACCACCTGGACTCCTTGCTGGGCCCTGTCTCTTGCTATTCATAAGCTAAACAGGAAGCAGAGAGAGAAGGGAGGAGCCAGGGAGGAAGACGTATCCTTCCAGGTCCTGCCCCCAGTGACCCACCCCCAACTTGGGTCCAACTGCTTCCTTTTTTTTTTTTTTTCCTGGTGCTGGGGATCTCAAACTCAGGGTCTTGGCGCTTGCTCGGCAAGCACTCTACCCCTTGAGCTAAACCCCCAGCCCCATCCAACTTTTAACAGTGGTACTCAGCTCATCAGTGGATTGGATGATCAATGGACCAGGCCACTGATGAGTACAGCATTGCTATGATCCAATCACCTGGCACACACATAAGATTTTGGGGGACACCCCAGATCTAAACCATAACAGTTCTGGATCCAGATTGCTAGGCATGACGCTGGCCCCACTGCCTATCCTGTGCTGGATACTGTGTGTTTTAAGTCACTATGTGTCTTAACTCACTCTCAGAAACAGTATCTTTCACAAGCTTTCAACTTAATTCTGTTACTGTTGTGCAAAGCTGAGTCAAGAGTCAAAGGGATTTAAATTCATTACATGGATGCCTACTCTTTTTCTAGTTACTTAAGCCCCCTAAATCTCTGTTGCTTCAGTTTAAAATTCAGATTATCCTAATTTTATCCAAACAGAATTTCCATGAAGGTTAAAAAAATGACCTAGCACAGAACTAGACACTTTTCAGTTATCAAGAAATGTTTCTTATTGTTATCATTAGCATCACTCTTTGCTCTCAATTGAATCATTTTGAAAGAAGTATAAGATTAGGTATGTAGAAGAGAAGCTTTATTTCACATCTTTTAAAAGTGCCTCCTAGGGATTTAGTGTCCAATAAATACACTCAGTGCATAGGTAAAACTTATTTTGTAAATGTCTTCCTACTCAGACTCTACTCAGTTATTCAAAGTTGTCTTCTGGCTTAATACAGGTTACTATGAATAAATAAAATCTTTGAAATATTTTTAAGCTTGGAGTTTTCTTTACAGGAGGGGTGCAACTATAGTATTGTCAACCACAGAATGTTTTAGCATAATGATGTAAAAGCTAATTAATATTTTATTGAAAATATTAATCAAGGAATTGGGGTGTACATCCATAACCCCAGCACTTTCGGATTAGTTTTGTTTAAACCTGGGGTAAAAATCCTTCTTGATGAGACGCTTCACTCTCCTTTTAATAATGAAGCTCCCGAAGATATTTTTCATGGGCGTTACTGGCAGGTGGAATGCTTTCACACATGTCCACCCACTAAACTGTCACTTGTTTCTAAATAAATTCTATGTTTACATTTTGAAAAGAATATGTCCATCTATCATTCTTTAGAGATTTGGGAAGGAAAATGCAAAAGTCAGCAAGTTCCACCCTGGCTCCCATGATTTAGAACATATTGTAACAATCAAATCTGACATTGTTAGCAATCTATCTGGCTCAACCTTAATTCTGATTTACTGACAAGTAAAAATCCAGCAATGCAGAAACACGGTGAGCAGATTCCCTAATGTTTAGAGTGCTCAGTGAAGCTTGCTTCCAAGCTATTTCAACTTCAGTCTATGCCCTAACTCTATCTCTGAATATTATCTTTCTCAGGCTTTCAACTTTGTTTTGTTTTAGTTTTGCAACACCAAGTCAAGAGCTAAAAGGATTTAAATTGAGATGTGTGTGTGTGTGTGTGTGTGTGTGTGTGTGTATGCTTATACATATCTATGTTTACATTTTTTCTGTTAAAACATCTCTAGTAAAATCTCAATAATTGTTTAAAGTATGATTCATACAATGTCTTGTTGCCACACCACTCTTCATTTGTGGATGAAAAGAATTCTAAACGAATTAATCTTCAGCTTTCCAACTTTTCTGTGTATCGGAATCAACTACTGAGTTTAAAATTTCTGATGTGGAAGCCGTACTCCATTCCAGTTAAATCCCTCACAGTGGAAACCAGTTGTGCATGTTTTCAGAAGCCCTTTTTTAAGTTGATTCCAATGTGCAGGCAACTTTGAGACCAGTGACCTAAACTAGTTGCTTGAAGACCAGTCCATGTATTAGCAGCATAGCAGTCCTAAGCTCCTTGCTAGACCTGCTGATAAAGAATTGCATGTACGCCTGTAATGTCCAGTTGTTATGTGCTTTCCAATGATGTAAGGTTTTGTCAAAATTCACACTGGAATTCAGCTCTTTAGCTGTGGAAAATGGGACTCTGTCTCTCGAGTCTTCTCTCCTGGTTGACCCAAGCTACAGGCCCAAAGACGAATCTAGCTCATGTGGGAGAAGTCGCCTTCTCCGAAGCAGAGGGGTGAGATGGTTACAATCTTCACATCCTCCAATCTAACAAAGATGATAATGACTACTGCTGTGAGGCCAAAGGCTGCACGACCACAAACAAAGAATTTGCTCTAGAAAGTCTCTGAGGAAACACTGTAATAAATTATATTTTAAAAATTAAATTGGCATTAAGAAAGGAGAAGAGTGTGGCTCAAATGTAAGTATCTAGGTCTGAGATTCCAGGACAAATATTTTCTCTGTTCTCAGGGCTCTTAGACTTCATGGTGATTGGAAGCCAACAGGAATTATAAGATTCCCGGATGCAGAGTGGTTCAGGTGAGGAAAACTATAAATTTATTACCACCCTAAGACATGGTCTGAGGTCCCTCTTAAGTTTCAAATGAAGACCTAAAGGCAATAGGGTATTTCTGTAAAGGAAACTTCAATAAAAGCACCAGATTAATCCAGAGAATTTCCATCTAGAAGCATTTTACTGGTTCTGGTATTATATCATTAAGTATATACACTTATAGTAACAAGACATACTACTGAAATTAATTTTTCAAAGGATGAGATCCTTAAGTTTTTTAATAAATGAAAAGATGCCATGCTTGCACTTACCACTCTGGTACATAGAAAATAAATATAAGATATAGTGCATCATGAAAGCTACTTTTAGAGGAGACGGACACAAACCCATAAAGTATTTAAATAGTAACACAAGGTGTCACATGGTCGATGCCAAATGAGCATTAGAGGCTGTGCTCATGATGAGAGCAGCTAACACTTATTGAATGCCTATTACATGGCAGATGTTTTATATAAAATGCCTCATTCAATCATGACAATCTGCGTAAGGTTATAATTAATATTCTTCTTTTACAGATAACAGAGGAGAAGCCTAAGGAGTTACGTAATTTCCCAAGGACTCGCTGAGATTAAACACTAAACCGACATTCCGAGCTGTGTCTGAGCAGCTCCAAATACAGTCCTATTTCTGTAATACCTTATTTCCACACCATGCTGTTGCCTGTAATCTTGGAGGTCAGTGAAGGAAAACATCCAGCAACATAGAAAGTTTCCTAGGGGGATTTTACATGAGCTAGGACTGAGGTAAGTAGAGAAGGGACAGGAAGAGAAATTAAGTCAGGAAAAGAGAACAAGCAGCAAGCAGTGTGAGGAAACTTGGGCATATTCAGAGTTGATAGACATTGCTTAGGGAGAAGTACGTGGTAAAGTAGATATTCTAAGGTCCATTATGAAAGACCTTAAAAATCAAGTTCGTGATTGTTGGTCTAAGGAGAGTGTGATCTCAGGGAGGCATTCTGAGGAGAGAGAGAAGTAATGATTTTAGGGTTTTCCTAAGATGAGTAAGACTCTAGTGTAATGAATGGTTTGTAGGGTGGGAACGGAAGGGCTTTGTGAAGAAATCTAACAAACCACATTGGAAGCTGTGATGATGTTTCATCTAAGACAACGGCAATGGGACAGGAAAGAAAGAGATGCACGTGAGGAAAACTTCACATACAGAAATTGCAGAAATCATGTCACAGGTGATACTGGGTGAATATGATGCTTTTATACATTTTGTTCAACAGTTAAGGAACTTACTCTCCATCAGGTCCTGTGCTGTGCTCTGAGAATAAATCATGTACACATACACACACACCCATAACACATAGAGTATAGAATGTATCATTCAGGCACAGTGGGTTAGATGTACAGAAAATTACAGGAATGAGGTTTAAAATGATGTGAAAGGGAAAAAGTAGGATGTGTTTGTAATTTATAAGAAAATATCCTACTTATACAAATTTTAAAACCATGTAAATTTTTCAAAAGTATACAAAGCACAGATTAAAAATACACATTAGGCATGTTGTGGTTGTTATTTATGAAGAGAAAATAGAAACGGAATGAGGAATGTGCACTAAAGGGAATGAATGATTTCACACAGACAATTAATGAAAATATACCAGTTGAGGAGTATGACTGACTTAATTCTTCATTCTACTTAGAGTTCAGTCCCCTACTCCCTAGCAAAATGGTGAATGAGAGTTTGATCAGAGGTTCAAAGGTTTCATAGTCTTTTGTGTAAGACCGATTGTGGATCAGTTCAATAGATGTAACTGACTGCTTCTTATGAGTGAAGAACTCTGCCAGATCCTGGGAATTCAACAACACTTAGGCACACAGGGCCTGCCTAAGAAAGAGGCAGAAGAACTAATGACAGAACCAAAAAACTGTGTTTTTATTAGGAGCTTTTCACTGGGCAAAGATTAACTGATGTTCACCGCTGGGACTTTGACAAAAGCCCACAGAGACTCAGAAAGCTGAGTCAAGCAAGAGCACCAAAGAAAATCTCCCAGCACTCTAGGCCTCCAGTGATAGGTAATATCCACCCACAACCAGAGAGATTGCAAACCTGTGGAGCTCTGAAGGTATCTATTGCAAAACAAAACCCAAACAGGATTCAACGACTAATTGGATTGACTCTATCACTATACTAATAATTTGAGAGAAGAAAAAGCATTCTCATTTCTGAATGCAAATAAAATTTATCTCTGATTTTGTTGTTTTAGTAACAGCATACTGCCTTTGACAAAATGTTAACACATACACACATAGAGATACATATGCACATGTTCGCTAAAAAAAAAAAAAAAAAAAAAAACTCCATTGCCAAGAAATAAAACAATAGTCAAGGAACCAGACTCACAGTCTAGTAGTTGAAACTATTAGAAAGGAATTTTAAAACTTCAGCAGTTAAATGTCTAATAAATATGCTTCCAAAATCTAATGGAAAAGGTAAATAATATAAGTGACCATGAGAATACATTTACTAGAGGAATGAAATATTGTTACCCAAAAATTTACAAATTAAATAAATGAATATGACCATCTTTAGGCTAATACTTCTACAATTTAGAAAAAAGAAACAAATTCCATTAAAGACAAAAATAATACAGCAAATTCTAGAAGAAATAAATGATAGAGAAAACCCTTTATCTATTAAAGAAAGGTCGTTTATTGTGAGTTTTATCCACAAAGAAAACTTTAAACCCTAATGGCTTCACTGGGGAGAAGAAACAAACATTTAGGGAAGAAAGAACATCATTGATTATCAAATCTTTCCACAAAATTGAAAAGGAGGAAAAGCTGCCCAACTCACATTTTGGGGTCAGCATTATCCCATTAGCAAAACCAAATAGAAATATCACAAGACAAAATGAAATAAAACAATTAGAGCCCAATATCTCTCATGAACATACTTCTAAATTCTCTAAAATACCTTTAGAAATTTGAATCTAGCAATACATCCAAAAAGTAATTCATCACACCCAAGTGAGGTTTGTTATAGAAATTTAAGATTGTTTCCACATTTAAAATCAAATGATGTATTTCTCTCTATAAACAAACTAAAACAGAAAAGTCCTATGATCTTTGCAATAGATTCAAGAAAGTCACCTTAAAAGGTGTCTGATATCCGCGCATAATGTAAAATGTTCTAGAAAGTTAAGAATAGAAATAATGTCTAATAGAGGACAGCTATAAAATGCCTCCAAGTAACATTGCAAGTAATGGTTGACACTTTTCTCTTAAGATTGCAAACAAAGGAAAGACAATCACTTTCCATTCAAAATCGCACTGGACATGAAATTCATCACAACAATGCAAGAAAAAGAAATTAAAACATAACTTTAAAAGAAAATAATAAAACTGTCTTTATATATCTAATTATCTACATTGAAATTCTCAATGAATCTATTAAAGGAGTTAATAAATGAGTTAAGAAATGTCAAGGATATGAAGCTTTATAAAATATTAATTGCATTTCAAAATACTAGCAACGAACAGAAGGATACTGATTTAAAAGAAAGAGCATTACAAGCTATGAATACGTAGGGATACTTTTTTAAATGTGTTATCTTTTCAATGAAAACAACAAAATATCTTTGAGAGAAGTTAAAGGACAGGTAAGTCAAAGACCTCCGTGTTGGTGAATGGTAGTGATCCCAAAATTGGCCTAAAGATTCAAACAAATGCCAAACAAAACTCTGAGGACTTTTGTAAGCAGAAAAAAAAAATCAACGAGTCATTGCCAACTTCTGTTGGAAAATGGAAAGGAAAAGTTTTGAAAAAGAAAACAAACTTAAATGTAGGCTAAGTATAGCTGTAATTATGCAATGTCTAGAAAAAAATGAAGAAGACAATACATGTAACTTTGGTTTTCACAAAAATTTCTTAGGAAAAAAAATCACAACCAAAAAGAGAAAAAAATTATAATTTGAACTCTATTGAAATTAAATTATTCTCTTTAAATGACAATATGAAGAAAATTAAATTGATTCTTAGCATCTAAATAAAAAGAAAAAGAAATTGCAAGCCACAGACCAGAAACAACAATAGATAAAAGTATTTTCTAAATATTAAGGAAAAAAGACACTCAAAATATAAGATGAACCCTTAAAACTCAGTCATAAGACAAATAATCAACCAAAATTTGTTGATGTGTAAAATATGTTAATATGGTAATCATCATGAAAATGTAAATTACATATAAATAAAAGTAAATGATTCTCCTTCAGTCCCACTAGAATGGCTAAGAATTAAAAGACTGAAAATACAAAGTTTTGACAAATTTGTGGAGCAACAAGAGCTCTTATACATTGCAAAAGTTTTTACAAATATGTCACATTTTGCTCCTAGACAAGTATTCATAAAGATAAACATACCCTTTCTACGTGACTCAGCAACAGCACTCCTAGGGGCACTCCTAGGTGCACACGAGGCTAATGAAAATGTATTTCTACACGAAGACATGTATATGAATACTTATTGCTGGGTTCATAATAGCTGAGAAATAAATATAACTCAAATGTCTATCAGCTGATAGACATCCACACAATGAAATACTCTTTAGAAAGTAATCAGTAAATTCCAAGCAATGCAGATGGGGGAAAAATGGAGATGTTCTATTTTTAGATTTTGGTGCCTCAAACACTTAGATATATTGGTCAAACACATCAATTGTACTCTTTAAAAGGTTAAATTTTATCATATGCAAATTATACTACAATAAAAAAAGAGAAATGAACATAGATCATCTGGGTTACATTTTATGTGTCTTAAAGAAATTTTTTTTTGCTTTTTTTTCTGAAATGAAGAGATTCCAGATAAGATTTTAAAAATTGGTGCTATGAGCTGCTATTATTTAAGCACCTATACAGTACCAGTTACTTTTTGGCATAGTAGATATAATAATGTGAACACATAACCCATGATTTCCAAAGCATATTAACAAATATGTTGGCACAGAGTCGATAGAATTCGGTCAACAGGAAGACCCTTTGCTGTGGAGTGATGGAGATGGGTTCTATGTGAAAGTGGAAAGATGGGGTAGGGGGGTCTTTAAACCAAGCTAAGCACACACAGTACTACTGAGCTACATCAACAGACATCCCCCAAGTGGAAAGATTTTGGTAAAGCGTGGTATTCAATAGAACTATTATCAACAAGGTACAGAAGTGGAAAAGGATTTAAATTAATTTCTAAAGATAGTGAAACTCATACTCTGGTTTCTCTTCAGATCATATAAATCTTTCGCCTTTTACTAAAGATTTCCGTGGAGAGGAACATTGAGAGTCTTATCTCAATTTTTTGAGGCCTTGCTTTAGTAAGGCTAATGAAATTGTTTTAAAAGAAAGGATTTGGCTGGGGATTTAGCTCAGTGGTTAAAGTGCTTGCCTTCCAAGCACAAGGACCCGAGTTCGATCCCCAGCACAAAAAAACAAACAAAAAAAAAGATAGTGAAACTCTAAATTTTTTCCAGGGTAGAGGGTTTCTTTATAGGAATTGTAAATTTAAAAAGCAGTAAAGTCTTGATAGGGCCAAACTTTGTAGAGCTAAGGGATTTGGAATTTTCTCCAGGAAACAGAAAGCCCTTATGAAGATCAGTCTAAGAGAATGAGGAAACAGAAGATCTCTCAGAAACAAACAAACAAAACCCTAGTATTTGAAGTGAGGTGGCATCAGGGAACATGGGAAAGGAAGACAAAAATTAAGGGAACCAAGAAGCAGAGGTATAGGGGACTGACTGGAACTTGACATTTTAAGGAATGTCAGAATACCAGCAGAAAATATAATTGCTGGGCGAATGTGACTGATTTGTAGTTAAAAATCTAAATTTCTAATTTAAGGTGTAAAGGAAACTCAGTGCCACACACATGAAAACAAACAAACAAACAAAATGTACCATTAAAATAAAACAAAAACTGAAGTAGTAACAATAATAGCTTATGTTTGTACACTTTGTGGTTTTTATGTGTATGCTGTATTGTCTTAATTCAAATGATTCTCGCAGAAACCACCTCACTGAAATCTTATTAATCTATGAATAAATCAAGGTAGAAATTATTGCTCACCTTTTACATGTGAGGAAAGCGAGATGGAGAGAGGTTTGGTTTTTCGTTAAGCAAGGGTTGGTCCCAGATATTGTATCTCCAAATTCAAGACTGAGCTCTTGTAGCCAAGACCTAGACTGGTCTCCTACAGCCAAAACAGCACATCTGAAGCAGGAGGCTGAGCTGGCTGGCAATAAGCACACCAGTTTCTGCAGTAATATGTCATTCCTTCAATTATTCCATTACATAGAAGATAATTCAATAACGGTGGGTAATGACTTTGCACTTTAATAGTCATTAGGCTTAAATTACAGGAGTTTCTCTCACCAGTGTGCAGAGAAGTGAGAGAGGGGGAGGAATGAAAGTTAGAGAAAGGTATGGGTTTTATTTTCTTCTTTTCTTTTTGGAGTGAGGTTATATGTATTTAAATACGGAATCTTTACACGAATCAAAGAACTCCTAATTATAGCTATTCATCTGCCTGAGCAGAAGTCCTCTGTAACTGAGGGCTACTGGGGTCAAAAGTTCTCTGAATCTGTTGAGTTCCCATCTATGCCTCCCCAGCGAGGAGAGCCCTTCCATTTGACACTAAGATTTTGCATGAAGTTTCCCAACTGCCCCCACTGGAGAGACAGAACCGTAAATTTGGTTGTGCCTCTACTGACACTCAGCGCTGTTTTCTAAAGAAAAAGGGAGGGGATTCTAGAATCCGAATGCTTCAGTCCACACTTGGCCACAATTAACAGCATACATTTAGAGCGATCCATTTTACCATGCCTCAGTTTCTCACCTGTCATCTGAGGATAAAAATCATTTGATTCTAAATCTACTCACTGATTCATTTAATGCATCAAAGGCTGCGCCACATGGCAAGGCTTGAGCCTGTTGAAGAACAGAGTGGAAGGACACAAGGTCGAGCTTATGTGAATCTTACAGCTTCTCAGCAGAAATTAATATTAAGCAAACTATTCCAAAAATAATCATATTTAATATCACCAAAAACTCAAAGTTTTAGTGAGGGTGTCTAGAGGGAAGGTACTTCTAAACCCAAGACCATATAAATGCAAGCACTTTTGTGAGAGGGAGAAAAGAGCTGCATTTTATTCAGCACCTACTATCTATCATGCAATGTGCTGGGATCTTTATAAGAATTTTTCTAATTTAATCCCCCCCAGTGGGTTTTACTGTTATACCTTACATCTAGCTGCCTGCCCCAAAGCCTTATGCACTCATGGGTGGTGATTGGACTGTGGGGCAAGACAATCCTCCATGGATTAGTCCACTGTTGAGTTTTTAACTAAATGTGATTTGGCAGATAAAGCCCTGTTAGAGGAGGTGGGTCCCCAGAGGCGTGGCCTGGAGAGGTCTGTCTCCCTCTTCCTCCTGACCCTTCTCTCTGCTGCCTGCTGCCTGCCATGAGCTGTTTCTCCTCTGCTGGGGCCCCTCTGCTGTGCCATCCTGCCCTACAGCCAGCTGTTACTATGGACTCAAATCTCTCCAGGCTGTGAGCCAAAACAAGCTGGGCTTCCTTTAACTTGTGGGTGTCAGTTATTGTGTCTCAGCAACAAGAAATTATCTAAGACACCCACCACACATTATTTGCTACTCTATATGTTTTCCCATAAAAGGACGAAGGCCTAGAGAATTTAAATGCCTAAGTTCATCACTCACTTTGGAATTAATCTCCCTGAGTTCCAGTACCAGCTCTGCATCATATTATCTATGAATCTGAGAAGTTACTTAACTTTCCCATATCTTAGTTTACTCATCCATAACCTGAGAATAATTTATGTATTCTACTGATGGGGTTGTTATGAGAATTCAGTGAGTTATCTGTGCCTGGCAAATACAAAATGTTATATAAATATTATATTATTCCTGATAGTAGGTAATGTGATAGAAAATTTTATGTGTCAAATTCTCTAGGTTATAATGCCTTGTTGTTTGATCAAACATCATATTAGATATTGCTATAAAAGATTTTGGGAGGCCAGTACTAAGATTTGAACCCACGGCCTTCATAGTGAGGTACATCCTTAGCCCTTTGCTAATTTCAAATTTTGAAATAGTGTTTCACAAAGTCATTAAGTTGCCCAGACTGTGCTCAAACTTGCAGTCCTCCTGCCTCAGCCTCCCAGAGTGTAGAGATTACATGTATGCACCCCCCTATGCACCGGAAGAATATCCTTTGGCTGTAATCAACATAAATCATTATACATTTTCATCAGTAAATGTTTGGGATACACAACAACTACAGTTATCTTGGGGAATTGGTACATATACACATTGCATCTTGACCATTTTTACTTGCCCATTCTCCCTGCCCTCCTCACTCCCTTCTTCCACAAATCCCCTTCTGTCTCCACAGAGTCTACCATACTGTTTCCTACCTCTCTTTTATTTTGCTCTTTAAATTATTTATATTTTAGTTTTCTTAAATTGGAAAAATCATGCAACATTTAGCCTTCTATACCTGACTTATTTCACTTATGTTCTCAAAAATCCATCCACTTTCCTACAAATGACTCAAATCTATCCTTCTTTAGGTCTGAGTAGAATTCCATAGTGAAAAATGACCACATTTTTCCAATCTATTCATTTGATGGGCACATAGGCTGCTTCCATAATTTAGCTACTGCAAATTATATTGCAGGATATGTGTAGGTATCACTGTAATATGATGACTTACTCTTTTAGGAAGACACCCAGAAGAAGTATAATTGGGTGGACTGTAACTTCTATTTTTAGTTTTTTGAAGAATCTCCAAACTGATTCTATCATGGTTGTACTAGTTTAGATTCTCAGCAACTATGTAGAAAGTTTCCTTTTTCTCTAAAATCTCACCAGCCCCATTCTGTGTGTGTGTGTGTGTGTGTGTGTGTGTGTGTGTGTGTATCTTCTTGATGATAATCATTCTTACTGGAGTAAGATGAATCTCAGCATTATTTTGATTTGTATTTCTGTAATGGCCAAAGATGCTTAATAGTTTTATATACATGTTGGCCACTTGTACTTCTTTTTTAAAAATACTTTTGTTGTTGTTGTTTTTTGAGAGAGGGTCTTGCTATGTAGTCCGGGCTGGCCTTCAACTCACTATGTAGCCCAGCCTGGTCTCAAACTAATGGCAGTCCTCCTGCCTCAGCCTCTTGAGTGCTGGGTTGCATGTGTATGCCAACACACCTACCTGAGCTTTTTTTGAGAAGTGTCTATTCACTCCAATGGCCTGTTTTTAATTGGTTCTTTTATTTTGAAGCATCTTTTTTTTTTCCTAGTTCTTCATGTATTCTAGATACTGGTCTTCTGTCTGAAGAATACCTGGCAAATTTTTTGCCCATTCTGCAGGTAGTCACTTCGTTTGGTTGGGTGTTTCCTTCGCTATGCAGAAGCTTTTAAATTTGATATAATCTTATTTTTTGATTCTTGGTAATGTATCATATGCAAGTGGGTTCTGTTCAGGAAGTCCTTTCCTATGCTTATGTCCTCAAGAATTTTACGAATTTTTTTTTGCCCTAGCAATTTCATTGTTTCAGCTTTTATATCTGGGTCTTTGATCCATCTTGATTTGATTTTAGTATGGGATGAGGAGAGAGTGGGTTTCCCTGCATGTAAATCACTAGCCTTCGTGAAGCAGCTTATCCCCTGTAATGTGGGCAGGCTTCATCCAATGAGTTGAAGTTATTAAGAAGCCAAGACTGGGGTTTCTAGAAAAAGGACTCAGCCTCAAGGCAACTCCTACCAGAACATGCAGCTTCCTTGGCCCGCCCTGCAGATGTGGACTCTGCAGCCTCCACCGCAGGAGATGTTCTCCGGGTGCTGGTTTTCTGGAACTCTGACTAACACGGTGTTAACGGCTGGGCACAACGCCAATTCTGATGGCCAAAGTTGCTTCTTTCCTTTATGCTGTTTGCCTGAAAGCTTCAACGGTCCTTCACGTAATCACTCTAAAGCTGTTCAATTTGTGTGGCCTTCTTTTGGCAATTGGTCAGAAAAATCAGTGCAAGTTTTCACTGAAAATGGCAGCTGCAGCCGAGTGGAAAGAGACCTGACTGCGGGTCTTTTCTCATCCCAGGCCAGCATGGTCGTTCCCCGAGTGCTTTGTCGCGGTGAATAGGGGCACATCTGACAAGTCGTATTTCTTTCATCTTAGAAAGAAAAGTTTAATATGAGATCCTAGACTTTCATTAGTATTTGTGCTGTCCTAATTTCTTTTTCTCCTTTGCTTTCACACCAGCTGCAGACTTTAATTAAACTATGGCGAGTCTCCCAAACTTGGCGGGCTTTCCAGAGAAAACAAGGGCACCTCCTCCCAGGGAAGATTTTTCCCGAGTCCCCTAGCTTGTGTTTATTTCTCCCAACTGTCTGGATTAGTGGCCAGAAGCCCTGTGTGTCCTTGTAATGCGTTTCCTGTCTCCCTTTGTTCCCTTCCACTTAGTAGCTTTCCCTGAAGGTTCCTGGGCCATGTATTACTGCCATGACTAATTCAAAGTAATATTTCATTGCTGTAATTATGGTAAATTACTACACTGGTTTATCATTTCACTTCTTTATTTTAAAGCACCATTCATAGCCACAGGATAAAACCATCCATCTGTATTTATGGATTAATTTAATACAATCTTTTATGATAGACAGTGATAAAATGAAAGGTGAAAAGAAGCATAATCTTATTAGAATGCAGACAATGACAAATAAAATAGGGACCATCTCAAAATGCTCCTGAAGCCCACCTGCTCAGTCACTGGGCTGTTTTATGCCCCCATTTTGTGATGGTAGAAACAGCTGAAACGCACAGGTAACCAGAACAGGGCTTATGTGACAATGTTTTTTTTGTTTTGTTTTTTTTTTTGTGGTGCCAGGGATCAAACTCAGGGCCTTGTGCTTGCAAGGCAAGCACTCTAATCACTGAGCTAAATCCTCAGCCCTTTATGTGACAATGTTATTTCAACAAACCAGTATCATTTTCTTTCTTTAAAAGACCATTTTCTTCTATGCAGATTCTTCTCTAACATGCATTAGTGAGTGACTCCCTTATGCTTTTAAATAATATCAACCAGTTTATAGGAAAATTACAGAAAATACAGATGCAAAGACAGTGTGAAATGAATAGATAAACAGTCTGAGAGACCGGACAAATGACAGGGGAACAATTGAGACACAACAGGGAGTTGAATATACATTTATCTTCTTCTGAAGAGCGATAATCAAGAACAGAGGGACAAGGTGAAAACAGCAACAGAGGTGATGGCTGAAGGAGTGGTGTATCACAGAAGAGGTGGGATTCAGGAAGTTCAGAAAATTGGGAAAGAATAGAAGGCAGTTTGCGATTGGTCTTCTGCTAAAACCTACCCAGGACTTACCTGTCTGAAAGGCCATTCTTTACCAAACACTAGCCTCAACTAGTGAGGCACATGCCTCTCCTAGTCCGTACTGGGCCCTGACCACAATTCATTCAGTGAATACTTACTGAGACTCTGTCACATCTCCGGCCTTCAATTAGGCCAGGGATAAGTCTATGAACAAGAGAGACGTGAGGACCGCCGGCACGATGCTTATGTTTAAGTTAGACAGAGACACAGTAACTAATCTTAAGATAGCTCATTAGTTTTAGAATTGTAAGCTCTATAAAGAAAAAGTATGGGATATCACAAGAGCATACAAAAGATAAAGTTGTATCTACTCAGAAAGCTCAAGGAAAACCTCTAAGAAGTGATATTTTCAATCCAGAAAACGCATAAGGCTTCACAAGGCTGCTCTGCTCCCTCTGCCTGGAACTCCTCCCTCCCCTTCGCCTGGCTGAGGGCTTCTGGTGATGTCAGGGTGAAGAGAGGCTGCTCAGATGACAAGAGTGGGAGAAGAGGACAAGGTGAGGATCGCATAGGTCAAGGGACTCAGAGACTGCAGGAAAACTTTGGGCTTTATTTTCAGAGCAAAGAGGAGCAGTGGAAACATTTTAGGTAGAAGAATTAACATGGCTGCATTTTAAAAAGATGCCTTCTTTTGGGCACCATCCTCACCTGCCATTGCAGGAAGGACCCCAACACCCGTAACAGTGTTTCCATACTGAGGGAGCATGGCATTGAACATCAAAGAACAAAAACAAAAGCCACACAAAACAAGTTTATATCATAGGACCATTAATGACCTTTTTATTCTGCTTTTGAGCAAGGGCTTGCAGTTCACTTTGGCTGGACACAAATTCTACAGTGTGTCATCACTGAACGTTAATTACATAGATATGGAAACTATTCTGTGCAGTTGACTGCACGACACTCAACTTATTTAAGATCTCAGAATCCAGACTTTTAGCCACCACATAACTCCCTTTCTGGAAAGGATCTGGTTCAGGATATTTTTGTTTAAAGTATTATTGAGGCACCTAGGTAGAAATAGCAGATGGATGGATCTATAGATAGATAGATAGATAGATAGATAGATAGATAGATAGACAGATAGATAGACAGATAGATGCAAGTATACAATGTATAGCTAAGCCTGCATACGTACATATGTATTTTAATATTTGAAATTGTATTTATGTTTACAATTCTGTATATGTATACATCTATCTATAGGTCAGCTATCAAATGAAAACATTAATTGGAATCATAACCCTCAATTATGCCTTACAAGAAAATTCTGGGAGAAAACAAACATATTCTGAAAATAATCATGGATCTAAAAACATATCAATTGTCTTCATAGTAGGTACCAGACTTTGGGTATTAGGGATGACAGTAGAGAAAACAGACAGGATAACATGCTCAGGGTCTCAAATTCAAAAGAAGTGACATGATAATTGTATTAGTTACCTTTCTAGAGCTAATAGTTTGCAAAAGAGTGGATTTAATACAGGACATTTACAGGTTACAACATTCACCCATAGGCCAACTGCAGGAAGAGTGCTGAATGTCTGTCTATGCACTGGAGACCCAAAAGATCCAATCGAGGGCTGGGAGCCCACAGCACTGTCCCATGTACGTCTGTGTCTGCAGATGATGGCTGAAGAAATCTTCACTGGAACCAGGATACGATGCTCACAGCAGAGATGAAGACCAGAGCTCCCCGAAGCAACAGCAGCCATCCTCAAGGACAGCAAGGCCTCGAGCTCCACTTATGAGGGGAACACCTGAGTCCCCTTTGGGAGAACCAGCCACAACAGAGCTTCTCTTGGGGAAACAGCTGGCCACTATCTTCTCCTTTATGTTGGGTCAGAAACAATCCTCAGGTGGATCCTCTACACCCAAAACCACACCAGCTCAGTCCAGCTGGGTGTTCCTATTCACGTTGACCGTATCAGTCCACCACAATAATTAAACATGTGATAGATCCAATAGTAATAAATGCTACATAGAAAAGTATCCAGCTGTACATGTATATTAGTCAGCTTTCCCACGGCTGGGACATAATACCCAACATACACAATTTAAGGGAGGGGAGGGTTAATTTAGTTCACAGTTTCAGAGGTATCAGTCCATGGTCAGTAGGCTGTAAGGCAGGAACACCATGGTGGGAGGGTGTGACAGAGCAAAGAGGCTGTATTAATGGGCCCAGGAAGCAGAGCAGAGGAGCAATGCCAGAGAGGACCAGGAAAGGACCAGAGACTGTACTAAATATCTTATCTCTGTGACCCACCCAGACACACCAGAAGTGTGCTTTGCTAATATGCTATGCATTTTGAATGCAATCAAGTTGCCCTGTCAGGATTCAGGGTTAGTGTGTGAAGAGCATTTGAGTAGGGAATCAGGAAAATCTCTCTCTTTACTATATGCAAGCACAGTGCTCTTGCTAGTAAAGGTGTGAGCTTCACCCTTACCTGAGGAAGAAAGTTGTCAGAAACATCCCAGCAAGAACAAAGGCTCTGGGGCTGGACTGTGTTTATTATGTGCAAAGAACAACAAGGGGACCAGTGAAGCTGAGGCAGAGAGAACAGGTGGGACAGGGGACAGGAGATAGAATGGAACCGGAGAGGTGCAGGGAGGGGACAGAGGACCCACATGAGACCATGTAGCTCAAAGCAGGACTTTGGTTTATACTCAGAATGAGATGGGAAACCATCGTACAGTTTCAGACAGCAATCTGTTTCATTTTCACAGGCTCACTCTGGCTACTGTACTGGGAATAGACAGAGCAAAACCACAAGTGGGTAAAGGCAGTGGTAGAGTGTCCTGCTGAGACAGTGGTGATGACCGTGTGAGGGTGACGAGGGTTCAGACTGGGGAGTGAACAAAGGTCGGACCCCAATTCATCTTAAAGATGGAGACCAGAATTCGCTGACAGACCAGATGGAAGGAGCAGAAGAATGAGGATTTAGGGCCTGAGCTGTTGACAGTACTGGGGGAGGTTATCAAACTGGCAGTTTGGGGAATGAAATGCCAAGAGTTCATTGTTGCATGCTTTAAGTTGAAGATGCCTATTACACACCAAAAAGGAGATAGGGAGGTTTTATATATAGCTTAGAGTTCAGGAGAGAGGTCTTGACTAGAGATAAAAATTTGTAGACTTTAGCATATTGATGGTATCTAAAGCCATAGCGCTTGAAGAGATTACCAAGGGGGATGGGTATAGAGGAAGAAAATACAATTGAAATGTATGTAACACACAATATACACGATATACATGCAATTAAAGAGTCTTTACATTACGACTTCAAGGGAGGTGGTATTAGTATCATTCCATAGATAAGGAAAATAGAATAGTCAGTGCGTTACAACACTATTAACCCCAGTAAGGAAATGACAGCGCAGGTCTCAGAGTTGAAGCATCTGATTTTAAGGCATGCTCTTCCAGTAGGACTGCCTTGAGTTCTGTGTGCTCTGGCTACCTGATTTTTCCCAAATGTGTGTTTTTTCTCCCCCAGAGGTTGGAAGAGTTTCTAGGCTCCAGATCTCCTGCATGCAGAGCACCTGGGAGAGGCTGTGGAAGGATAATGACTGCTGTTCAACACCCTCAGCCCTCTGTATACTGACTCTCCTGCTTTGCAAAGTATCCAGCAGGGACCTGTGGAAGGAGGTCACGGGAGTTGAGTGCTTTTGCAGCAGAACAAAAGGACCAAAGAGTTGAATGAACACTCCACATCTCAATGTTCCCGAAGTTTGTAGCTGATGCTAGAGGGACATGCTTGCCCAGGGAGCCTCTCTGTGACCCACTGTGCCCAGGCAGGGCCGAGCAGTGTCCCACCCAACCTCTCCAGGGCTGGCTCCCTCAGCCACCTCACCTGGAGAGCCTTATAAGCCTCTCGTGTTTGGCTAATTTTAACTGCTTCACCCTTTCCTGAATGCACCAGTTTTTACAGTGTTCACAGCTGTTAATTAATATAGACCTCTCTCCCTGAACAGCCACTGGCATCTTTAGTGAAGTTATGGATTTTCTTTCTCAATTGCTCTGGAGTCACCCTGAGGCTATTAATTTGGGCTATTAGCCGAGGGTGATTTCAAAATCCATACTGATAATGCTGAGACTGCGCCGGCTGCCCACCACACGGGATGGAAGTAAAGAATTGGTAGCCGTCATTTCCACTGTGGCTGAAGACTTCAAGTTTGCTCTCTGGAAGCCCAGCTGGATCAGGTCACTTTTGTAGAAGTCTCACTTTGGCAGCAGACTTGGAGGCGATAACCGGCTTTCCTAATGGTAAAAAGAAATGATGATAAGTTAATAAACAAATTAATAATTTTATTAGTAATGCCATCATTAATTAATAATGTATTATAATTGTAAGCAACAAAATACTTTTAGTAAAGACAACTTTTTCTATTGTAATTAATTTATTGAGAAACTACTTCAGAGCACAGTACTCTGCAGTTTTTTTCAATGACTCCTCATACCTTCCCAGTAAGAGTTTCTGTTAATATCATCCTTTTGTAGATGCAAAATCT